>VSMF01187985.1:0-63489 GCA_008750915.1 Microcebus jonahi
TTTTCTATTAACAATTTCTCTAATTGTTTATCAGGAATAAACTCTTCCATGTTTCTGGTACCCATAATGTTAGTGAAGACTAATCTTGCCCAGTTGTCTTCCATTAAAAAATAGGAAAAAATGTTATAGACTTTTCTATACTCTGCCACCTCAGGAAATTATAATAAACCTTAAGACATATAATGCATCCTTCTCTCTCCACACAACAGTGATGGTTTTTCACATGCCTGGTGTTCATAAATTATTTTTTGAGTTTAAAAGACCATTTTAGTTCAAGGCTTATATTTTATTCAATTTTATTCTTCTATTAGCAATACACCTATGAACACTGGGTTATTCACTTTTTTCCTATTCTTTTCTCAGAAGATGTGGGAACAGTATAGTCACAAAACATATAGAAATATATTTTAAAATTATTTAATTAATTTTTAATCATGACTCTGAGCATGTAAAGATGGAAATAACCTATCACTTACCTGTTAGAAGACTCCAAATTAGGGTCATCTGTTCATCCCCTTTTGAAAGCAGCCTTCATGTAGAATACTTAAACAAAACAAAAGAAAACAAAGTTTTCTTTTTCAATCCAGAGGGAATATTTCAATGCATAATGATGTAAGATATTAGTATCCTAGGGAGTATTAGTCCCTAAAGTTTCCCTTTTTTTGATAATCAGAAATATCTCAGATGTTATAATAAATGTAAATTTTGGTTTATCTCTTTAGCCTCTTAGAATAGCAATGACCTTCCTCATATGCTATAAGGAGATACAAGAGTCTGGAGGTGTTAGGTGCCTCAGGCCCACCAAAGGTACCAGAAAAAAGGAGAAAAATACTAATGGATGCTGGAGAGCTTTATAGAAAAACAGAAAATGAAAAAATATAATATTAATGGTATCATTGGTAAACAAGGAAGTGGGTCCCTAAGATATAACTCTGCTCCTATCAAGTCCCCTAAATTTCCACTTCATATATTAGGAAACTAACTTTTCTAGCTCCTGTGAAATACTTGTAATATATTTGCAAGTACAACCCGGGGAGGGCGGTGGTGTGCTCCAGAGGTTCTATTCTCTGGGCTACAGAAAACATCCACCAAAGAACCACAGATTTGTAACATGTGGTGAGTATTTAAATATGTATAATGGTCACTGAATCTCATCTTTCTTTCAAAATCATTTCCATTTGTTTTACTAATTCAGATGAGTAAAAAGACATTTATTAATGAATACATTTTGTTGAAATAATATTACTTTAACCACTTACTTACTGAATATTTTTTATATACTAGGCTCTGTGCTTGCCACTTTACATCAGTTATATCTTTGAATTCACTTAATTATTCCAAGAGGAAGGTATTAATGACATTTCATATGAGAGAAAACTGAAACTTGTGGAATTAGCTTGTCTAGATTACATGTTTTGTAAGTTCAATATTGATATCTGTACTAATGACAGCTTTATTCTGTGTTTCTCCTCTTTCCACACATTTTTCTTACACTAACATAAACTGAAAACCAGGAAGTACTAGAAAGTGATGATGATGAGAGACATTTCTATGGCTGAGTAATAGTATCTCAGGAGGAGGAGCTTAGACTTAAAAGTAATGTAATGAGGATAGGTTGAAATTCAGGTAGCCATGGATATATGAATGGACATTTTCAGTAGACATTGAATGTTTTTGAAAGTATGAATTTGAAGTCAGTTCTACAGAACTCAATTTGGAAATCATTATTTGTAAATGACTATTTAAATCATGAGTGTCTGTGTGTTCACTCCAAGAAAGCAGGTTAGAGAAGATAGCCAGCAACAAAATGTAGGGTTACACCAACATTTGAAAGGATACTTGAAGGATCTCAAGAAGAATATTCAAAGAATCATGATAAAATCATGAGAGAGTAGTCACATGGAGCCTAAATGAAAATTCAGCCATGAGTGCATGTTTTTTGTGTAAGAAGAGCACTAATGTCTCAAACTCATACATGTCTGCTTCCTGACAAAAGTGATCAGTAACTACATAACTCTAAAATAGGAAAATTTTGCATAACAGATAGAAACCAGGAAAGAATTCTTATTTTAGTCCTCAAACTCTTAGCAAGTTCTATAAATTGCAAGCAGTTATTGAAAGTACGGATCATGACTATTCCACCACATTTACCGTAGTATTTATTAACTACAATTTATAGTATGCAATTAATAATCATTTAGTACATGAATGCACAAATAAAACAAATGAATCCAGATTGAGAGAAGCATTTGAATAACTATTTATTAATATGATCATCTTTTCTGAAAAGCTACTTGTATAATGTTAAATAGATTAAGAATCTCTTCCGATTATTCCCAAACCCCACTAAGACCACTAATTTAGAAGTCAACAGTTATTATAGAAGTGAGGTCTGATCTTGGGACACAACAAATTCCCCTCCTAGAGTCCCTTACATAGATGTGATTTCCTAGCACAATCAACAGCCCTGAGAGACATCATATGAGATATTCAACATGTTAAGTTGTCCCCATAATAGAATGCAATATTTTCCAGGATGTAGTGTGGAATGCAGTACCTATAATCAGGATGCATTCAATCTTTGCAGGAAATTTGCTGTTTTGCTACACAATGTCTGAACACCTCTGTAGATACATTGGCCTGCTGCATAATGATGGGTATAGATGAGTTGTACATACTCTCTCAGTGGGCCCTGATTGTCCATGTCCATTTTCCTTCTTTCAATAAATAGCCCCTGATTTTCTTCTGAGAAATCACAACATTTCCATATTCAGTTTGTAGGGTCTGGGTAGTGTTATCTCCCCAGAATGGGAATATGACACCTGCTGGGTCAATTAGAAATTATGTCTCCAAAGATGAAAGGTTCAGGTCAGGGATCTAGTAGAAAATGAGATGCAAATGCCATACTTTTGTGAAGATTATTAAGAAAAGTCTTTCTCTGTTTCATGTTAAGAATTTCTGAAAGGACAGACCCAGAACTCCTGTCACATAATCTTACCATGAGTGGAGACAGCCTGATAAAAAATGGAGCCAAAACCAAAGGAAGCTGAGCCAACAGACATACAAAAGAATATTATATGATGCCTTGGAGATTACTGTTTCCTAAAGTAAGGAAACAATTATTTCCTGAGAAGCCTGCCCAAGTAGAATAAGATCTCCTCTTAGATAATGAGATGCACTGTCTTCACTCTCTTATAGATTTCTTAGGTAGCTCAGTGAATAAATGAAATTCCAGAACTGTGAGTCTTAGGTGGACCTGGTACCTTCTGAGGGGGTCTGCAGATATTTTCACCTCTAAGAAATTCCTTAAAGTGAAGAGGTCAAAAAGATTGCCTAATGAAAGAGACATTTACTTTCATCCTATTGCATAATTTGAAATCCCAAATGATTAGTTTATTGATGTAGAGATATTTATAGGCATATTGCACATTTGTCTAGGGTGTCATTCGTTGAGATCATGAACTATACTGAAGTGATGGTAATGACTTCTTGTTTAGATCACCCTGGCTTATAGATTATTTGAAACTCCAGCACCTGACTCTGGCTGAGGAAGCAGGGAGGAAAAAGTGTATTCCTGGAGGAATATGGCAAACCATGGTCAATATCTTCTTCCAACACGGTGTCTTGGTCTCTAAGGCTGATGCAATGCTTTAATCATTCGGAGTGTTTCTTGCCAAAACCACTACCATGCTCACAGGCATTGTTGTTTCTATTGCTCAGTGATAACTTCTAGCTGCCAATGGTTTTTTGGCAAGAAGCCTAACAGCTGAATCCTACTGTTGAGCTACCAAAGCATGGCCCTCATTAGCTGGTCCCAATTTACCCAACAGAGTGAAAGATGCTCTAACTTATTACAACATCGACCTCTGTGGTGTTTCTGTCTCCAGTGCACTGCCCAGTCAAGAACTGTGACTGAGACCTTGTGACTTTCTCCTATCTATGAATTTGTGCCAACTCTCTCAAGCATGCCTTTAAGTGACTTCTACCTGAGTAAGATAGTGGTATTGATGAGAAAGTTGAAAATAACACAAATAAATGAAAAACATAATTCAGGACATCATTCATTCAAGAGATAGATAATCTGAAAACAATAAACAAAATCCATGTATATGAAAGATTCCCTTAGGGAATTTCAATATACAGTGGAAAGTTTTAAAACAGACTAGAACAAGCAAAAGAAAGAATTTCAGATCTTTAAGACAAGACCTTCAAATTAATCCAGTCAGTCAAAAATGAAGAAAACAAGTATCAAGAAGTATGAACAATTTCTAAAACAAATATGGGATTATGTAAAGCAAACAAATATAAGACTCATAGGTATCCATGAGAGAGAAAAAGAAAAAGCAAAAAACACATAAAAGCTATTTGAGGAATAATGGAGAAAAACTTCTATGGTATTGATAGAGATTTAGACACTCAGATAAAAAAAGGCAATTGAACCCAAGAAAGATTCATGTCAAATAGGGTATTGCCAAGGCACATAGTCATAAGTCTGGCCAAAGTCAAACTGACTAAAATAAAATATCCTTAGACATATACCCCCAAAATTAAAAGCAAGAAATTAAAACACACTACCAGAAAAGATCACTTTTAACAAAGGAAGATGGCAGGAAGTAAGAAAGAAAGAGAGAATCACAAGCAACAGCATGGCAGTAGTAAGTGTTTACATATCAATAATATTGAATAGAAATGGACTAAACTCTCCAATCACAAGACATGGAGTGAGTTAAGGTATAAAATAACAAGAGCCAACTATGCACTGCCTGCAAGAAACACGCTTCACCTATAAAGACACACATAGACTGAAAATAAAGGGATGGAAAAAGATATTGCATGCAAAGGAAAACAAAAAAGCACAGGAGTAGCTATACTTCTATCAGATAAAATAGATTTCCATACAAAACCTGTAAAGAGAGAAAAATAAGGTCATTATATAATGTTAAAGGGGTCAATTCAACAGGAGCATATAACAATTCTAAATATATATGCACTGAACACTGGAGCACCCAGATATATAGAGCAAATACTATAAGAGATAAAGAAAGATGCAGACTCCAAACAAAAATCATTGGAGATTTCAACGCTCCATTTTAAGCATTGAACAGACCATCCACACAGAACAGCAACAATGAAACACTGGGCTTAATGTGGACTATAGACCAAATAGACATAATATGTATTTACAGAACATTTCATCCAACAGCTACAGAATCCACATTGGTCTCCTCAGTTCATGAATCTTTGTCAAGGATAGACCATATGTTAGACCACAAGACAAATTTCAAAAAATTTAGAATCATACTGAGCATTTTTTTCTGATGGCAATTGAATAAAACTGGAAATCAATAACAAGAGGAACATTGGAAAATATTCAAACACATGGAAATTAAATAATATGGTCATGAATGACCAGTGAGTGAATGAAGAGATGGAGAAGTAAATTTTAAATTTCTCAAAACAGAAGAAAATGAAAATACAACATATGGGATATAGCCAAAGCAATAATGAGAGTAAAGTTTGCAGCAGTAATTGCCTACATTTAAAAAGTAGAAAACTTTGAATAAAGAAACTAATGATGCATCTCAAAGAACTAGAAAACCAAGAAAAAATCAAACTCCTTTGTAGGGGGAAAGAAATAATAAGATCAGAGCAGAAATAAATGAAATAAAAAGAAAAAAATACAAAAATGATCAATGAAATAAAAAGTTGGGTTTTTAAAAAGTTAAATAAAATAAACAATCCTTTAGCCAGACTAAGAAAAAAGGAGAGAAGACCCAAATAAATATAGTAAGAGATAAAAAGAAGATATTCATTCATCTTTTTTATGGCTGAGTAGTACTCCATGATGTACATATACTACATTTTATTAACCCACATGAAGTGATAGGAGACCATTCTCCTAAGTGAAGTATTGCAAGAATGGAAAAACAAACACTACATGTACTCACTATTAAATTGGCAGAACAAACTGATGAGCATTCAAGTGCACAGAGGGAAACAAATCTCAATAGAAAGCAGCCAGGAGGGAGAGGGGAGGAGAGGAGGGGAAGAAACCAACGTAATGAGTACTATGAACACTTTGGGTGACAGGCACACCTATAACCAGGACTCAAGCATTACAAATATGACCCATGTAACAAAAATCATTTGTACTCCCATAATATTTTGAAATAAAAATTATTTAAATGAAAAACTAAATGGAGATATTACAACTGGTACTGCAGATCCAAAGGATCATTAGAGACTACTATGAGCAATTATATTTCAATAAATTGGAAAACAGAATAAATGGATAAATTCCTAGACAAAAACACCAGAAAGAAAGCCAAAACCTAAATAAACCAATAAAAATAACAAGATACAAGCAGTAATGAAAAGTCTGCCATCAAAGATATACAAGGTATATTCAATAAAGATTTTGTCCAAGATGATTTTGACATTTTACTTTTAACCTTGATTTTATTTAAAAAGTTTAATATTTTATTTTCCATAAGAAACCACCACCAATCTGTTCCATACTTTTCTCATGGCATTTTTTACCTCTTTATTCCTGAAAGTATAAATCAGAGGATTGAACAAGGGAGTCAGGATGGCGTAAACTATTGCAACCATTTTGTCAGAGGAGAAAGCAGATGGAGGTCGTGCATATACAAACATGCATGGGACAAAGAACAAAACCACAACAGCAATGTGAGATCCACAGGTAGACAGAGCTTTTCTCCGCCCTTCGGAACTATGAGTTCTCAGAGAGAACAAGATGACAGCATAGGAGACAAGCAACAAGGAGAAGATTATGATGCAGAAAGCTCCACTGTTGAGGACCACAAAAAGGCCAAAGATATGAATGTCAGTGCAGGCAAGCGCCAGTAATGGATACAAGTCACAACAGAAGTGATCAATGACGTTGGGACCACAAAACGACAATTGGAAAATAAAGAATATTTGTATAATGGAATGCAGGAAGCCCCCTGCCCAGGCTACCCCAATCAAAATGCCACAGAACCTACGGTTCATGATGGAAGAGTAATGCAAAGGCTTGCAAATGGCCACATACCGATCATAGGCCATGGCTGTGAGGACAATCAACTCTGACCCACTAAAGAAGTGATCAGCAAAAAGCTGCATCATGCAGCCTTCAAAGGAGATGGTTTTCCTCTCATAAAGGGAGTCCAAAATCATCTTTGGCATGAAGACAGAGGAGAAACATTCATCTAGGAGGGACAGGAAAGCCAAGAAGAAGTACATGGGGGATCCCAGTAGTGAAGGGGTGCTGAGGACTGTTACTACAATTAACGTGTTTATCCCAACTATTGCAATATAGACAAACGAAAATACAACAAGTAATATTTTCTGAACATTTGGATTCTGTGAAAGCCCCAGGAGGACAAATTCAGTAACAAAGCTTTGGTTTTGCATAATTTCCAAGGAAAAGATGAAACCTCCAACAGTGGTGATCACGTAGAATCTGGAGTCATGGTGATGAAAAATTTGCTTCAGTTCAAGTTGTGTATAATAGTCATCAACAACTTTGCAGCACCCACATACAAAATTATCTGAGTGACTGGTGTCATCACTGAGAACACAAAACTCGAAATTGTTGAAGGTACTAGTAAAAGGTCAGGCAGAATTGAGGTGGAGATAAATTACGGCATGCCTTAAGGGAGCCAGAGTTTCAATATTAGGGAAGGAAAGCATCCACAGGAGGTAGAGAAGATAAACAGTTTTCATCTCAAGTGACAGCTTTGATCATTTACTGGAGGCTTCCTGGAGCGAATTGTTGAGAAGCATCTGAAGGCACATCTGAGTTATGAGAAAAAGACGTCTGTACTTCATTAGTGACGCCTGCCATTGGCATGGAATTGGAGCATGGGTGACCAGAATGACATCCTAAGCTGGAGACTGCCTCACCTACAAATAGAAGAAAAATTAACATGCAGTTTAAAAGCCCCTTCAAAATCATGGCTGCTCCTCAAATATTTATTTGAGACTCTGAACTGTATTGGCCCTTTAAATGAATTCATTCACTCTTCATAAAAGAGAATGATCTGTGGAAAATGTCAAGCTGTACACATAATACATAACAAGTATGCACTCAGTGTTGAGTTTATTTTTAATCTGTCATTTTAAAATGAGAAGACAAGTTTATAAAAATACTAATAATGCCTATATCAGAGTGTTGTCAAGGTGACTAAGCTAGGGTTCAGGACCCACTGCCTGGAACACAGTCTGTGACCATCCTATTGTCCCTGTTTCATTGGTGGGAATCTCATGCTTAAAGAGGCTAAGTTCAAGCAAACAACAGATGCTTGTTCTGGGGTTTGAACACAGAACCTCCGGGTCCAGCACCCACTGGATCAACAGGGAAAGCAGTGGGATTTTCTTTTCAGCAAGAACCTCATAGTAGGGTTGAGCTGTCCACACACACTTACATATTGGTGGCCACCACACAGCAAGGAAGAGAAACAACAAGTTGCACATAGGACAGAGTCTTGAGGCTTTATTAATTATTTGTCAATTATTTCCACAATGTGGTCAGGTCTCATCCAGTATAACTACTAAGGATATACATGTTTCAAATGTATTTTACATTATCATAAAGCAGAGAGGTGTGTATCTATTAATAGCTCACCTGCTCATCTCCCAGGATTATAATGATGGTCAAATTTGAAAATGTGAAAATGTTGCTTATGATAAAGTGCCCTTACCAATTGTAGTTACTATTATCTAATTTTCAAGTCACCCACCTTACCCAAGAAAGCTTTGGAATGAGTCATCCAGATAATCATCCATTTTCCAAATGTAGAAACAGCTTCGCAAGATGATTGCCTCCTCATCTATATGTGGAGCTGAAATGTATCAGTGAAATAGCACATATGGATGTCTGCCTGTGTTAATATATGTATATGTGAACATATATATTTTTGCTGAAAAAAATAAGTGAATTAAAAAACAGGAATTACTGTGAGGCTTACAAATAGGCTGATTTTTATGAATGCCACTTGAGTTAACAGAAACACTCAAATCTTAATAAAACTAACAAATACACAATTGTGTATGATAATTTCTGTTCTTTGGCATACTTTAAAACAACCATTTCTATTATGTCTCCAGGGTCATTCCTACTGGTGTCTACATGATGAACCCCATAACCAGATACAAGTTTTTGCCAAGAAAACAAGAGTTCAACTAAACCCTGTAAGGTTTAGGATTAGCCAACTCCCACTTGTTAGAAAGCAAAAAATGTCAATATATGACCCAGGAGTGCTCAGCTTAGCTTAGGATCACAGAAGGAAAGACAATTAAGTGCAATGTGTAAGAACATTATCTCTAGACTCAAATAGACCTGGGTTCAAATCCAGGATCTTCTACTGGGATAGAACATGTTACTTAAAATTCTTCAAATTCTCAAAGACTCAAGGTGCCTTTTCTGTAAATGGGTAAAAGAAAAATGCCTATTGATAGGTTTCTTGTGAAAATCAGATAAGGCAAGACACACAAAAACATTGATGGAGTAACAAGCCCAGAAGGTCATAACGAGTGGTGAGAACAAGCTCTCAAGTCATTGACACAGAGAAGAAATGATAACATCTTCACTCCTAATTTCTGCTTTGCCATGACCAACATGGATTTTACATATCCTGTTATTAATTTTCAAGTGTAAAATATTTTGTGTGATTGGTCTCAGTACAGAGGTGACATTTTTTAAATGTACAACACTTTTACACATCCTTCATGATTTCTGAATAAATGACTGTTGCTCTCAGACCCACCAGCATCCACTCCTGTTCAGATAGCTTCATTGCACAAAGAAAATCTAATTGGATAGAAATGAACAGAAGGCTCTTTATTAATTGGATAATTACACAACTCTTAATTGCTCCACTTCCTTTATCCTGGGTGTTCTAAAAGGAACACTATTTTATAATTAGAATATTCTTTATATGAAAAAAACCACCACTTCTTCTTTCAGGTAAAGGAATTTCCAAAGTTAGTGTTAAAACTTTCACAATGGAGAGTATAGTTCCTCACAGTTTGTGATCAGAAGAGTTATGATTTTAAATCATTTGAAAGATAATTGCTCTAAATGCAATGTGTTGTCCCAGGTTGAATCCAGGAACAGAAAAAGGACAATAGTGCACAAATTAGTTAAATGTGAATAAAATCTGATGTATCATTAAGAATAATATGTCAATGTTCATTTAATAGCCTTGACAAATGTAGCCATGGTAATGTAAGTTGATAAGAGTAAGGGAAACAGTAGTGTAAAGTGGCTATGCTCTCTTAGTAACTTTTCTGTTAATCTAAAATTATTCCAAATGAAAAGTTCATTAAAAAGAAAACAATATTCAGTTTCTGCTAGCAAAACTCAAGCAATCCCAGTTTCATCGTGTGCTAGCCACGTGTCATTGAACAAATCACTATGCCTCAGCCGCCTCTGCTATAAAAGAGACAGTAACACTTGTTCAAGCTGTTTGACCTATGAAAGTAAAACAAACAGTTATTGTTAATGTATTTTGCAAAGTAGAAATCAAATATAGATGTCAGCATTAATTTTAAGCAGCATCTACCTATGGAGAGAAAGAGCTAGAAGATCGAATTTGTTTTAGGTATATAACATGCGTTTTTAAAATCATGCTTATTTTTAGTTATACCCATTCTAAAATGCAATGGAACTGCTTCATATATGTAATCCTTTTAGAAAATATATTAGTAAATAATATCAGAATTATGAACATATTTATGTTTTTTATACTGGTAAACCCAATTGTAAACATTTATTCTGAAGTTGAAATGAGATGGGGAAGTTTGATAATGATAGATGGTGCCATGTCATTCATAATAGAGAACATTGAGAAATATCTAAAATATTCAATGATAGGAAGAAGTTATGTAAATCAGGCTATCAGAATTTAATAACACATGGTGCTATATATATTAAACACTAAAATATGAGGACATAGGAGAAGCATTTTTATTTATGAGTGAGCAAAACACTAACTACTTGATTATTCTGCTCATTGGTATAGATATTTTAAATATAATCTTATAATCTGGAAGGAATCATAGAAATTATAGTGACTTTCTATTTGCAATGTATATATTATTATTATTAGAATATTTAAAATTAAACATCAAGTTTAAAAACCACAATGCCATATTTTTTATCATCTAAACAGTTCAGACAATGGAGGCGGGGTTTGGAAATAATACATTTGCATAAAAGGAACTAACATGCTAACATTACACAGAATCTTACATTAAAATTGTAAGCTCTTGTATACTTTCCATAAACAGCCATACGATGGGGCCAGCGCTCCATGTCCTCTATGCACTTACTTTGATATTAATGTTAAATTCACATTCTCCTCTAGGTACCAGCTTATTCTATTCGTATTTCTACTAGTCTTTCCTGATGGCCACACCCTTAATAGGCTGGTGCTGCACTTCAGATTGCTGAGGTCCCCCTCGCAGCCCCTCTTTTAACTGTGACCTTGGGAAGTTGACCTCCTCATTCCTCACTATCCACCTACTATTTCCTCCCCATCAGTTTTTGCAATAAAACTAATTATAACATAATTCTTTCTGAAATTAATAGAATTCTTGTTTCAAGGGTGAAATATATATAACATTCAGAATTATAAGAGGAATTAGTAGCAAGACTGTCACTATAAGAAATTTTTTTTTTTTTGAGAGAGAGACAGTCTCACTATGCCATTCTGGGTAGAGTGCAGTCATCTTGCCTTACTGCAACCTCAAACTCCTGGGCTCAAGCCATCCTCTTCCCTCAGCCTCTTGAGCAGCTGCTAGTACAGCTGTGGCCCAAAATACCAGGCTAATTTTTCTACTTTTAGTAGAGAGAGGGTCTCACTCTTGCTCAGGCTGGTCTCCATCTCCTGAGCTTAAGCAATCCTCCTGCCTCAGTCTCCCAGAGTTCTAGGATTACAACTATGAATCACCGTGCCCAGTTGGTAATGTTTTATGGTTATATTTCAAGTAGGAAATTTTAGAAGCATTAAATGTACATATGTGGGCATATCAGTCACATTTGCATACATTTTTCCAAATATCCTTATTACAAAGAAAAAGAATAAATTAAAATTCTCTTTGTAATTACCTTCCCTGTTAAGTTTCTTCTCTCCACCATATATTTGATCTAGGATTATTATTCAGCAATAAAATATTTATTCCTTGCCTGTCTAGCAAAGCACATTCCTTTCCCTGGAAACCTGGGAATTACAGATCCTTTTCAAATGTCAGAATTACTGATCCTTTTCTCTCCTCTCTATATTGCTCTGCTGATTTCCCTAAATCTCTCAACCTTTCTACTCTTACTATTTCTGGAATTTGAAAAACAAACTGACAAACAGAGGAACAGACAGACCAAAAAAAAAAAAAAAAAAAAACCTTTCTCTGTTCCCCCCGGTATCTTTTCTGATTAATGTCTGAACCTTCTTTTCTTCTGTTGTCTTAATGATTCAGCTTATTTTAGGGGTGACACAAAGCCAGGACAATAAGCACTAAAGCAATTTAAATTTTCCTGATCAATTCTGCGGCAGGAACCTAATACTATTTGTGAAATCAAATGTGCTGATAAAAATAAAGTCAACATAGTTAAAATCAGAAGACTTCAGTGGGGCGTGGTGGCTCACACCTGTAATCCTAGCACTCTGGGAGGCTGAGGTGGGAAGATCGCTCAAGGTCAGGTGTTTGAAACCAGCCTGAGCAAGACTGAGACCCCGACTCTACTAAAAATAGAAAGAAATTATTTGGCCAACTAAAAATATATAGAAAAAATTAGTCGGGAATGGTGGTGTCTGTCTGTAGTCCCAGCTACAATTGGAGGCTGAGGCAGAAGGATCACTTGACCCCAGGAGTTTGAGGTTGCTGTGAACTAGGCTGATAGCATGGCACACTAACTAACCCCGGCACCAGAGTAAGACGCTGTCTCCAAACAAACAAACAAACAAACAAAAAAATCAGAAGACTCCATTCTGTGATGTGAGGCAACTTTCTTACCCTTAATGTCCTTCCATGTGCCATTTGTTAGGGTGTCCTTGTGGAAACAATAAGTGCTTTATTCTATATCAATAGAATAAATGCTTCATTCTATATAAATAATCCCGTATATGGTACAGCCGATCTTGAATTTACCATATTATGTCAGTGTCCTTTATTTAGCTTTCAAACTGCAGAAAAATCTGCTTTTTAATCTAAAACATCAGGATGGGAAGAGCGTCAGACTGTAGATGAGAATATTTTACAAAGAATAAATAAGATGCTATTAGAGAACAAGGATAAAAATATGGACTTGTTGCTTTTCTAAGTTATTGGGATTTAACTTGCACATGAAAGGCTCAAGATAGGTCTAATTTCATTAGACTTGAATTAATTAGGTGCTCCTACCACCTCCCCCCAAAACAAACATCAATTGCATTCTAACAACTGCTATTTATTGGGCACTTATTATATATCAAGTGCTGTTCTGTGGACTGCACATGTACTATTTTATTTGTATCATCTTGGTAATATTATTATCCCTATTAAGTATGAGTAGTCTAAGAGCCAGAAAGGTTACATAACCTTTGTAGCTCAAGTGTGTACAGTTCTTAAGTGACAGGCTCACGCATTGCATTAAACCTTATAGTCTGACCACAACACCCACACTTTGAAGCACTGCCTCACAGTTTGAAATCCTGTCTGAAAATGCAAACATGGGAATTATAAAACTCACCATTTATCGGTTCCTTGAAAATTCTGGTGATGTTAATTTCTCATTCTTTATGGGGAAAAGTCCATTCAGGGTCTGGCCAAAATGGGAATGTTGTTTCTAACCCTTCCTTCTACATCTAAGAGAGACAGGAAGAGCATCTCTGGCAGACAGGTACAGAATGTTTCCTATGGCTTATCAAGTGCTGTATTTAAAATAGTCTCAGGGAAAAAAAAATGAAACAGCATTAGTTTCCTCCTTGGATTCCTACCAGAATTTAAAGAAATTTCCCTGAGGGGTCATGAACCTAAACAATTGCTTCTGAACTCTCCCAGGATTTGGGAATTTCCTAACAGTATGATTTTCCAAGACACAGTTTTATTATATGTGCTTTGACTTTCTCAAGTCTTTGCAAAACTTTTATGTTCCTGATCAACTAGAGGGTATTTTTTCTTTTGTTTTTTCAACTTCTGGTTTCTATTGAAAGATGTTTTCATTTTCCTTCATGTTCAGGAATACAGTACTAGATATACTGTGATGGAATCTCAGATTTAGGGCCAACTCCTATGTACTTATGAGCAAAAGAGCTGAGTTCTGGGACAAGACAGCATCAACCCATAAGGACAACATACATTGTTTGGGGACTAGGGTAGCAATGAGTGCTTATTAAAGAATAACATTTTATGTGTAAGTATGTAAAGATTCATAGATTAATCAAAATATTATATTTTTCTCTCAGAACTGATCTTGATGTTCTATGAATTTAAAACTAAAAATACAATTTCTAGAGTAAAGAAATTTTTCTCTTTTCATATTATTTGAAAAGAAGTTAGGGCATGTATACTTACTCTAAGAAAGTATAGCATTGAGATTGGAGCTTGAGGGACAATGTGAACTTAACTCATGTCCCTTCGCAGAGGGATGACACCAAACAATTTGTTGCTTTATCTATTCTTTAAACATTTTATCCTGCTTTCTTATATGTCTATTCACACCTCACAGAAAAATGCACAACTGACATCATTTATCAGAAAACTCATGGCCCAGAAGCACCATCACTTAAATTGTCAGTGGAATTAAGAAAGAGGCGTTATTTATTTATTTATTTTTCATTGAGATTTTATGTGTGTGTCCTGGTACGAAAGAATCATCTGATATGCATCACACTCCTAGTCAGGGTGATGTTTTATAAATATCACTCAGCAACAGACTTGACCAATTCATTCTGAAACTCTGGTTCCCATTCCAAGCAATAGTCATCATTTTCTACTTCATTCCATGTCCTGCCTTGCTTAATCCTTTATTATTTGTTTTGTTAAATGAACAGATTGGAATAAAATAAAAATATTATTAGATATCATATAAAGTAAAAAAATCATATAAAATAAAAATATGATTATAAAGATGGAGTAAGATAGATAATATAAGAAGCATTATTTTTGTATAGTTCTGAAAAATAGAGTAAGTTGTTTTTAAATTTTAAATCAGAAAAGAGAAGGACAGAGACAGAGGGAGCCACAGCCAAGGAGAAGAAATGGCAGATGTGGGATAGCACTTTGCCTTTCCAGAATTTATCCAATAGTCTAGTCTTTCCTACTGATTTAAAATTGTCTTATCAGTTGATATTACAACTGATACTGCAAAATCCAAAAATGCAAAGGATCAGTAGAGACTACTATGAACCACTATGACAATAAATTATAGAAGCTACCACAAATGGATAAATTCTTAGACACATACAACCTACTAGAGTCAACCAGAAAGAAATTCAAAACGTGAATAAACCAATAACAAATAACCAGATAGAGGCAGTAATATAAGTCTCTCAAAAGAAATGCCCATTACCCTAGGGCTTCACTGCTGAATTATACCAAGCATTCCATGAAGAACTAATACAAATCCTACTAAAGTATCCCAAAATATTGAGTAGGAGGGGATCCTCTCCTCCCAAACTCATTCTATGAGCCCTGTATAACCCTGTTATCAAAACCAAAGACACGGCATAAAAAGAAAATTATCAGGCAAATATTTCTAATGAACATAGGTGTAAAAACACTCAACAAAATACTAGCAAAACGAATTTAAGAAGACATTACAAAGATTATTCATCATGATCAAATGGGATTCATCCTAGGTAGGCAAGGATGGTTCAACATGCAACAATTATTGTGATACATCTTATCAACAGAAAGAAGGACAAAAACCATATGATCATTTCAATTGATGTTGAAAAGGCAATCAGTAAAATTCAATGTTCTTTCATAATAAAAACTTTCAAAAACTTGGCATAGAGGCAACTTACCTCAACATGCTAAAAGCCATCAATTGCAAACCAACAGCTAGTATCGTACTGAATCTGGAAAAACAGTAAGCCTTTCTAAGATGTGAAACAAGACAAGGATGCCCACTTTCACCACTATTATTTAACATATCACTGGATGCCATAGCTAGAGCAATTGGATGACAGAAAGATATGAAGGACATCGAAATGGGAAAGGAAGAATTCAAATTATGTGTGTTTGTAGATGATATGATCTTATATCTAGAGAAAAATAACTAGAGTGTATAAGGAGCTTCAACAACTCAACAGAAAAAAGCAAATAATCTGATTAAAAATGGTAAAACTCTGAAAAGAAATTTCTCAAAAGAAGACATAGAAATGGCTAAAATATATGAAAAATTCTCAGCATCATTAGTCATCAGAGAAATGAAAATCAAAATTGCATTGAGATATCATCTCACACTAGTTAAAATGCCTTTATCAGAAAGAAAGTCAATAACAAATTCTGCTAAGATGTGGAGAAGAGGGAACCCTTGTACACTGTTGGTGGGAAGGTACATTAGTTCAACCACTATGGAGAACAGTATAGAAGTTCCTCAAAAAACCAAAAGCAGAAGTCCAATATAACTCTGCAACCCCAAAGCAGTGTATATATCAAAAGTATGAGAATTTAGTATGTTGAAAAGATATCTGCACTCCCATGTTTATTGTGGCATTATTCACAATAACCAAGATATGAAATCAACCTAAGTGTCCATAAGTGGATGAATGGATAAAAAAATTGTGGTACATATATGCATTACAATATTATGTACCACAGAAAAGAATGAAATACTGCCATTTCCAGCAACATGGATGAAACTGGAGAACATAATGTTAAGTGAAATAAACTAAGTACAGATAGTCACATCTCACATGTTGTCACTCATTTGTGGGAGCTGAATATTAAAAACCATTGATCTCCTGTAGATGGAGAGTAGAATGATGGTTACCAGAGGCTGGGAAAGGTAGTGGGAAGTGAGGAGGAATGAAAAAGAAGCTTCAGACTTGAATGCAGAGATGGGAGAACTAAAAATGGCTCCCCTGACCATATAAATCATAAGATCACTTAGCTACTTCTTTTTTCCATTGATCCACGAAATACTGATTTTCAGACCTCCTTTCTTTGTCCTGCTCCTATACTTGGAGTGATTCTCCTTCCCCCTATTCCTCAGTACATCTTTCCATAGTGAGTGTCTGCCTAGTTCACTCACTTGGAAGAGTCAATTGAAGTTTCAATTCACTTTGAAGTTTTCCCTGTTTACAGATAAGAGTTTTTAAATTTCAAAAGGCAGTAGAAATGTTTTTGTTAAATGGATACCATGTATAATGCTTAAGTCAGGGTTTTTGGTGTGCCTATCAGCAGGACAGTGTTTATTGCACACAGCAGGTGATATTTTTTTTAACACTTATTCCCTTGCCACTCTCACTGTATTGGTTTCCAATGTCCTTTATATCTCTCTGTGTCCATTATCCTAAATGAGGCATCTTAGAGATGGAAAAAACATGTAAGCTTAATCATATTACCTTTTGTCTATAAAAGTCTATCTTTTACAAGAGTGCCAACAAATGAGTCTCAAATTGGAGTAAAATACAATCCTATTCTAAATCAAAATAAATGCTATTGAATTCCAGTGTTGATATGTTATTCATGAATTAAAATTTTATGTATAACAAAATTTTAAATGTAGAGTGCTGACTAGACACAATAGATGTATAGTTACAAAGTATGTTGAAATTACTCTATGCCTGCTGTATTCTAAATGTTTCTTTTCCCCCACAAATTCATAAGTTGAAATTCTTACCCTTGTGGTAATTGTATCAGGAGATAGGGAGGTAATTAAAGCCCTCATAAAGTAGGCCCTGGAACGATCCTTTCCCTTTAAACAGGCAAGACTGTAGCAAGAAGACTGCAGTCATTGAATTGGGAAGGGTCCCTCACTAGCACTGTCACACTGACTTTGGACTTCACAGCCTCAAGAACTTTAAGAAATAAACATCTTCTGTTTTTAAGATACCTGGTTTCTGGTATTTTGTTATAACATCCCCAAATGCCTAAAACAATATCTATTTCTTACCAAAGAATTTTGAGAGGTTTTCCAGTAGGTTTTCTCTGAATACTTCAGATAACTCCAATACTTTTATTGGAGTTTGAGGGTCTATTAATGTAGGTAGATATCTCTAGTGAGGCAGGATTAAGTACTTATTTCCAGAGTAGAATTTTGTGGGAGTATCCTCTCTAATTCTCAGATTGGCAAGAAAATAACTTTGATACTGTGAGTGTCCACAGTCCTGTGGATTACCTCATATGATCACATTCATAAAGGACTAGAATAAATTCTAGAGAAGAATTGGTATACACAGATTGGGCGATACAATAAAATAATGATCTTATGAGCCACATCTCATTAATTCCTCAATCATCTTCCCTCAACATCTGCCTTCCTCAGTGTATAGATCAGAGGTTTGAGTAAGGTTGTGCCGATTGTATAAAACACAGCCATCATCTTGTCTATTGGAAAAGTGGTTGGTGGGCATGTGTATATAAATATATATGGACGAAAAAATAGGACAACCACAATAAAGTGGGAAGGGCATGTGGAAAGTGCTTTTCGCCTTCCTTCTGCACTGTGGTTTCTCAGAGAGTATAAGATGACTAGATAAGAGATCAGCAGAATTATGAAATTCACTATGCATATGGCCCCACTATAGACACAATGAGCAAATTTATCACATAAGTGTCCATGCTGGCAAGTTTCAACAGGGCTGCAAATCACAGAAATAGTGATCAATCACATTTTGGCCACAGAAGGGCAATCTCAAAACCAGGAAAATCTGTGCTGAAGGATGAATACAAGACCCTCTCAAGGCCATAATCACCAATATACAACAGACATGCTGGTTTATAATGGTTGTGTATCTCAGGGTCTTACAAATAGCTGCATAGGGATAAAAGGCCATGAGGATGAGCACAAAGATCTCCATGTATCCAGAGAATTGGGCTGGAAAGACCTGAGTCATGCACTCATTGTAGGAAGTGGTCTTCTTCTGAGAAAGGGAATCCACAATCAACCTGGGGATTGCCATTGTAGAGAAGCAAGCATTAGCTTGAATCAGGTGGAATAGGAATAAGTACCTCATAGAGCTTTAGCCCATTCTCGAAAGTGAGGTATTAAAAAATGGAAGAATAAGCACCACATGTACTCGCCATCACATTGGCACAAACTGATCAACACTAAGGTGGTCATGTGTTAGTAATATTCTCTGGGGCATGGGGGTTGGGAGTTGGTAAACTCATAAGTAATGGATGCGGTGAGCATTGTATGGGGGAAAGGTGCTCCTCTAATCCTGGCTTGGGTGAGGCAAAGTCATAACATTTAACCAAAATATTTGTACTCTCATAATATCCTGAAATAAAAAATAAAAATTGAAAAAAGAAGTACTTGGGACATCCAAGAGTCTGCTTTGCTTTAATCTTTACCATAATCAGAAATTTCCCCAACAGATTTGCAAGGTATCACCACTGTGGATAGTACTAGTTTTTTTGTAGTGATTAGAGGGCTAGGAATGAAAATGCCATATATCTTAATAAATATATGAAAATGCATAAAAGTGCATATTATCTTGAACATAGGGGATCCACAATGAGAGGGAAAGAGAAATAAAATAAGTCTTGTTTGTCAAAAGGGTTGGGATCCAAAGACATGAAAATCAGACCAGCGAGGGCACTTAGAATGAGAGAAAGGAAACCAATTTTTTAATGGAAATAAGAGGGAAAGGCCATTATCAGGCAAATAGAAGATCCATATGAAACCTCTAGTTAGTCAGACTCCCCAGTCATCCTAGAAAAGCTTGAAATAGTAGGTTGTCCTCCCTTCCAAAGGCCACGAAAACCAGGTTGTGAAATTTTAATCATTTTTTACAGGCAAAGTACAAAATCTGAAGCCATAAAAATATGAGAGCAGCTTTCATTAAGATTTATTCATCACCTAAAAACAAAAGATGCTCAGAGTTGTTTAACAGTATGTGGTCCTTTTAAAAACTAGGTTGAGTATGACTGGATTAGAGCTTACCTGTAGTGAAGAGCCTGCCTCCTGTGAGATGCCAGAGCCCCACTGAGGACAGCAGTGTTTCTGTTCCCTGCACCCGGACACTCAGTGGGAAGCAACACCCCAGTCGTGCCTGCAGGCTTCCCAAACAGGGTCATCAGAGGCATCAGACTTTCCTTTCTGAGGCAGGATCAGAAGCCATCACACTCAACAACTCCCTGTGAAGGATGGGAAAATGTGGGGAAGAGCAAAGTTAAACATTTCGCTCAGGTGTAATGGGATCATTTTTATATTCCTATGACATACAACATAATTCATTTTGCACAATATTTAGTACTCATCAAATTATAGATAAAATGTGTCCCACAATACATTGGAAGAAAAATAATATCTCATGCTTGGTGAGATAGCTAAGTGACTGTTCATTATGAGAATTATTAGCTCACATATACCAAGATCCAGACTGAGAGTTCATGAATGCCAAGGTTACAAATGGCTAATCCTAGATTTCTTGAAGTGGATTCTCACAGACCTTTATTCAGATGGCTATTCTGTGTCATTAAAGAGAAAAAGAACACAAATTCAGGTGTTTCTTCTTCTCATTCTTATTGTCTTCTCCCCCTTTTTGCCTTCTTTCTAGTACTTGGAATAGAAAAGTGGGCATTTTGAAAACATGATGATTCATAAATATATAAAAAGATTACTCCAGTTTGCAAATGCAATAGCTGAGATGCTCACGGCAGCTTTCAAAGGGCCCGACTTGGTGCCCTCACTTCCCTTCCACTTGTCCTCCCAGTGCTCCTGCACATCCATGCTCCAGCCAGGCCTGACATTTTCTGTCTCTCATAAATACACCTAGACATCTCACTCCCTGATTATTCCATATCTCACAGAAGCTGAATGACCTGCCCTCTGCTATGACCTCAACCCTCCATTTCTACCTGTGCACAGAGTACCCAGTTCAAGTACCAACTGCTCAGCAAAGCCTTCTCAGATTTTCCCAGAAGGCGCTCTCACTATTAATGGCCTTCAACTGTTAAAATGTGTGTGTGTGTGTGTGTGTGTGTGTGTGTGTGTTATTCATCATGTGTTTCATATGTGTATTCTTCACTCACTTTTCCTTCAGTATCTTCTGCCCATTTGATTGTACAATATCTCATAAGGCACATTGGCTTGGCTCTACTTTGTACACTTTGGGCTAAGCTGGCAGGTAGAGCTTACCAGTGAGCAGTTAGTGAGGATCTAGGATCTGAACCCAAGCCTGTGTGACCCACAGCAATCTCTCTCACACCCCACCCACACTGCCATGCAAGGCATCAGAATCGACCATTCATGTACAGCCAGCTGAAAGCCAAGAAACCATAAACAGGTGAGGAAGGAAACCACTGACATGTTCAGTTCATGTCTTGACTACCAAATGGATGCTGTCCTCAGGATGAGTCAAAGAGATAAGCATTTTATATGCATGTTTGATAAGTAATAGTGAAGAGGAGATAGTAAGGCTATAATAATAGGAGGATTCAGACCCAAAAGGAAACAGGAAATGTTACTGTGAGCAAGATCATAGAGAGAAAAAGAATCAGGAGATGAGACAGAGAAAAGCATATACGTTAATACAAAGATGAGCTAAAAAACCATGGTAAGGATAAAGAGTAGTTTCTCCTAGGATTTCCTAAAAATTTTTGTTTCTTTCTCCTCCACTCATCTATTATTTCTTCCCCAACCCCACAAACATGGCATAGTAAGCAGATGACAGAAGGTTGTGGACAGTCAACATGGCCATCGTCAGTATCAAGGCATCCTGACTGTGTAGAATCAGCATGCATCCCTACCCTCGTCCTGACCTTCAACTTGGCAAGTAAGAAGTCTGCAGGTATTGGATACTATATCTGTGTGCCCCTCACTGTGTCTTCTTTTCCTATCCGAATTGCCCTGAGATACTTCTGCATCAAGCAGAGGCCAGCGTAATCTGGGAAATCCTGAAACATGAGAATCTTTTCATCACTGGGGGAAATATGTCCTTGGCACCTGAGGTGTCTCAGGAGACAGAACTAGATGACAACTACTCTAAGTTGTACTGAGTTGGAGGCAAGACAGAAGACAAGTTGGGCTTGAAAACTTACCTTTATTCTTGTTAAACAAAAATAGATAACATCAGATAGAAAGTTCACAGTTTTCTCTTTTTCAGTTCTGGTTAACTTTGAAGATAATCATGTGCAGTATGTCTACAAGGTATGAATTTCACTTTAGACTTGCACACTCTGCTGCCGAAGCTATGGGGAGAGGAGATACTCCACAGACAGCCAAGCTTTCCTTAACAGGCTTGAATTAGACTCTAAAAATGAGTCTAAAATACCAACAGAAAGTTTATTACTTCTGTTTCTAGAACTTTCTAAAAAAAATTCCCCTATTCTGTATGGAAACATCTCTATAAAACCAGACAGCTCTATTAATACAATATATTCTCTGTCAGAACATGTGAATTAGACATGTATGTTTTCTCTGTCAAATATTTATAAAGATTTCATAAAAGTTTATAAAGGCTCAGCTGTCAGAGGGAGAAAGACCACAGCTCCTCCCACCTAACATTGAAGGATTTGCTCAGTGAGTTATTTAGCACAGTGAATCTAAGACCACAGCAAGCCAGGGGCCAATTAATCCCAAGCAAGGCTGTCAACGGGCAGATTCTGTCCTCAGAGCCTCTCCTCCTCCCTGTGCGAAGGGATGCCTCCACGACAGTGACCACCTGCTCCCTCAAGCATGGCTTCAGAGTCACATTCAGTTGTAAACTACTGAAAAGCTTTCATCTTTTGGCCAAATCTTTATAATGGTCCAGATAAAAATTCAAATAGGTATTAATACCAATACAATTCAATTGTATCCATGGTTTCTATTTCTATGATTTTAGGCAAGTTTCTTAACTTCTTTTAATATCCCATTCTGGAAAATGTTACCATTAAATATAATATTTAGTAATAACACATAAATTATTAATAATAATTAATAATTATTAACAATACTAATGTTATTGATAAAACACTATAAATAATTACAATGAAAGTAACTAATAAAAATTTCTGTAGTTTCTATAATATTTTTAAATCAATAAGTCAGTAAAGGAAGGAAGGAAAAAGAGAGAAAGGTAATGGAAATAAAATAATGTTTGTTTGAACGTCTTTTTATTTTAAATCTCCCTCTTAAGGTATAATTTACACAACAAACAATGCAGCATTTTAAAATGTATGGGAAATTAGTTTTGACAAATGTATACACCCATGTAAGTATTGGCACAATGGTGGGTATTTATCAATTTTGTCTATTCAAACATCCACAGTTTGGCTTTGTTTATGTTCTCTTAGTTTTTATATTTTGATTCTGCTTCTCTGCCATCTGCTTTTTTATTATTTGATTTCATTACATGGTTTCTTCTGAGGACTAAGAGGGAGAATCTGTTCCATTCCTCTCTCCAGTGTCTGATGATTTTATGGCAATCTTTGAAATTCTTTAGCTTGTAGATGAAGCACCCAATCTCTCTGCCTCCTTCTTCACATGACATTCTCCCTGTGTGCGTGTTTTTCTCTTTTCCATTATTGTAAAGACACAGATATGTTGGATTAGCATTCACTCGAATAACCTAATTTTAACTTTTATTTTAAAATAAGGCCACATTCACAGGTACTGGGGGTTAGGATTTCAGCATTTTTGGGGAAGATGCAATTCAATCCCTAACAATCCTATACAGCCCCTAATACTGGGGAAAAAGTACTGCCTGATTTAGGCTCTCCAGATTTCCTTCAAAGGCTCTGTTGGTGTCTATTCCCCCTCCCCTCCTCCAGCAGGGCCCCTCCACCTGTGCAAAGCCCTTACTCTCCAGCTCCTGCCCATGCCAAGAATCAAAGCATGCTCCCAGGGTAAAAGTGGCCACAAAATTCAACTCACTTCATTGAAGATCTTGTCTCTTTTGTCTTACTCCTTTCAGCATTGGTTTTCTCAATAGGTCTCCAGTACCTCAGACAGGTGATTCCTATCTTCTACCTGGCATTTCTAGTTGTTTACAGCTAGAGGATTTATGGCCATGTACTGAGTCGAGGAGAAGAAGCCCATTTATGTATTTTTATTATCATTCATTTATTAATTCAACACATATACATTGACCAATTGCTATATGCCAGACACTATTTTAGGCATTGGGGATTTAACAATAAAGCTGTTCTTTTTTTAATCATCTGACATTAAGGTCACACAGTAAAGTTTTTGAGAAAGAGAAAATCGTTACCCTTATGTAAATTATTTTCTGGTATATAAACAACAAATAAAATAAATTACTAAACTATAGGACATGCTAAGTAATGATAAGCATTAAGTAGAAAATTTAAACAGAAATGTTGGAATACGAGTCACAGAATATTAGTGGGTGGGATTTGTTATACTGTGAGGTAGTTAGAAAATGCATTACTGAGAAGATACATTTGAATAATCAACCAAAGGAAGTGAGGGGGTAAGCCATGCATATATCTGGAGGAAGAATAACTGAGACACAGAGAATTATTTTTTATACTTTCTTAGGCAAGAGTATGTCTGAAGTCATGTAAAAAGTTGACAATGACAATGGTTTGTATGTCACCATGGTGTTAAAGAATTGCTAGAGTTGAACACTGTTAGAGAGAAGCTGGAAATAATGGATATTGTTTGAAAATTAGTGAGTATGAGATTGAGATTACAGAAAGTTTTAAAATGATGGTAATGACAAGGTGTATGGTATGACCATCGGAGTGAACAACTGAGACAGATTAAAGGATGAGATTGCCAGAAGGAAATTTGCCAATTGGTCAATTTAGGAGCCCATATATTGTAATTGTCATCTATGTGGATGTTAAAATCTCCAAGATGTATGGCAGAACACCTAGAGTGACAGTTAGGCAGGAGCTGGCACCTTTAAGGTACAAGAAGAAATGACGCTGGAAGCAGTGAATAATTTTTATAAGGAAAAGTGGAATCTAGCATAGTTATATTGAGACTAGAAACTAGGAATAATCAGGAACTGAGCAGGAGAATGAGCTGGAAGAGGCAGTGAGAAGCAACCAGAATGAGGTCTCATCTGTAGGCCTTTAGCATGAGAACTGTGGGAGAAGAAAATGCCTCACTTTAGTGGAAACATGGAGAGGAGAAACAGGAAAGCAATAAAAGAAAGGAAATGTTCACATAAGACACTGGACTGGTGGAGATTCTGCTTATTATTGACCTGAGATCCAAAGGATCAAAGGAAAGGAGATTTGGGGTGTGTGTGGCGGGAGATGAGATTTATGATGAACACAGGAAAGTTATAGTGCTGGAAGGATTCAATAGATAAACATTTTCTTAAAAAACTGGTAATCCCTAGTTGGAAAAAAATTCATGCAATATCTTCAAAATCAGGGAACTCACAAATCTTCTGGATTTGCTATGGAATGTTTTGGAAGAGCATAATCCACTATACTGTTATCTGCGAATATAGAATTTTTTTTTACTGCTACTTAGAATGGTGCTTGGCAATAATAAGTTGTGATTAATATCAACTTGAATTTATTTTGAGTGAAAATTATTTCTGTGGATACTCCTGATGTCGGGTGCCTGTGACAGGGCTGATAATTGTCCACTAAAACCCATTCCCCCATCCTGTGCAGTGAGAGATGGGTACTTGTCATGACCAACCAAGTACAGCAGACTTTACTCAGCCTCCTGTGCATCCAGATGTAGCTCTGTCACTAAGTTTTTGTCTATTGAAAGGAAATGGAAGGGATATGTGTAACACACAGGGGAGAATCTAAAACATTGCCTCTGTGTTTCTGCAGTTTATTTGCCTTGTAAACTCAAAATAAAATGTGAAGATCATGGACCCCCACAACCTATTAGAATGAATTTCATCATACCTAGGTAAAATCAACAAAGAAAATAAAATGGAAAGCTAAAGCAATAACTGCTGCTAGGACAATTTTGCAAATTTCTGTTCATGAACCTAGTTGGAATGAAAAAGGTTAGGTACATTTCTTTCAGTATTTGTGTTTTCATATGCTAAATGTCATATTTTCTTTTTTCCTTGTACATTACTACCGGAGACCACAATGAGAAGTTCTGAGGTCAATAATTAAAAGGTGTTTGAATTTTAGTGTTTCATGGATCAGGCATGAATCTGTGTTGTTCACAACAATCTGGCCAGAATAATGTTTTATTTTATAGTATGTCAAATCTTCAATTCACAGATTTATAAATAAATCGAACCAATGATACAAGACCATCAATCTCTAGATAGTTCCTGGTGATAAAGGAACTACTTAACAATAAGAAGCTCTATGTAAAGGAAAAAAGACATTAAGAAGCTGCCCTTTCGACAATGACAGACAGATGATAGACAAGCTGAGGAAGGAAGTAGGAAAAGCTACTCAGCAAGGCCAAGCCCTTGTTGCACAGTTGGTCAGCTGCAGTGCACACATTTATTCAGATAATGTTTTAGATCCTAATCTCAATCCCTCATGGATTTCCCCACATGAGATCAATGAACTCTTACCTTTATCCTGCCATTTCTATTCTGAGAAAGAAAACAAATATCATACACACTTCTACTTTGGGACTGTCATGCAATAATAATGGAAAAAGAAAAATATCATTGAGTGCTTTTGTCTATAATAATTAATATGCATTTTATTAGCATTCATGTGATAAGAGAAATTTAAAGGATTTATTGCAAAGAATTTTATTAGAGAAGCCAGTTGGAAACCTGAGACTAACAAACCGTAACTACAGGAATGACTTATAAAATCTGTCTACATTTAAATGATCTCTTCATTGATAATTATTCTAGTACAATTATTCTCACCATGAAAACAAACTCAAGAAAATTTCAATCATCAAATACAATGAAAAGAAATCCTCTTTTGAAATCTGCCTTTTGTTCTCTGCTGCCTCTGGCTTCCATTCCTCTGTAGAGGGATGTCAGTTCACTATATCTGCAGCTTTGGTACCAGTTTGCTAGTAACCTGGTCTTTCAAGTGTTCCCTTAGATTGTGCTTGAATAAGAGATAACCTCTGTTACTCCCTTGTGCAATCTGTTCCCTCTTCCTCTCTGGTAGCTGGTTGGTAGAGGGTGGTTACACTACTCAAGAGGAACTCATCTGTAAGCACGAGTGGCTCAATCACAGTTTGTGTCTCAAGATACTGATCAAGTGACTCACATTCTATAGCAGTTGACAGTGGACCCGCAGTAAATGACGGAGTCATGTTGACGGAGTCAACACCTATAGTTGAGGTTCTGTGAATGCTCTGATCTGCGCTATATCTCAGTCTTGGATGTTTTTTCCTTAGAGACACAAATATCAGTGTCCCAAACATAACCTTCTTTTCAATTGGCAGAGTTTGGATAAATTTCTCTCCCTAATTTCTGAGATACTGTTATCTTTCTTCCAAAAAGGTTTTTTAATGCAGGAAGTAAATGACAAGCAGTCTGATGAGGTAATTTCTCTTGTCATTCTCTTTTTATTATTAGATTTCTAGTAAATATAAAATTCAACACACTTTATTTTACATATGTGATACTGGGCTGTCAACTCAGAATTGCTGAGAATCAGAGGGTGCAAACATCATTTTCTGAGCCTCATTAACGCTTTTATTATAACATTATGTTCCCTCTTACAGGTATATCCCTTAAATTTGTTGTCCAAGAATATTTTTCGACATTTTTACTCTTAAGCTTGACTTTATAAAAATAGTTTAGTATCTTATTTTCCATCAGAAGCCACCAGTAATCTCTTCAATACTTTCTTCATGCCATTTTTTACCTCCTTATTCCTGAAAGTATAAATCAGAGGATTGAATAAGGGAGTCAGGATGGTGTAAACTACTGTCACAATTTTCTCAGAGGAGAAAGTAGATGGAGGTCGTGCGTATACAAACATGCATGGGACAAAAAACAAAACCACAATAGCAATGTGAGATCCACAGGTAGACAGAGCTTTTCTGCGCCCTTCAGAACTATGAGTTCTCAGAGAGAACAAGATGACAGCATAGGAGACAAGCAACAAAGAGAAGATTATAATGCAGAAAACCCCACTGTTGGCTAGGGCATAAAAGCCAAAGACGTGAGTGTCAGTGCAGGCAAGCGCCAGTAATGAATGCAAGTCACATAAGAAGTGATCAATGACATTGGGACCACAAAAGGGCAACAGGATAATAAATAGTATTTCTATCATGGAATGCAAGAAGCCCCCTGCCCAGGCTACTTTCATCATAATGCCACAAACCCTGCGGTTCATGATGGAAGAGTAATGCAAAGGCTTGCAAATGGCCACATACCGATCATAGGCCATGGCTGTGAGGACTATCGCCTCTGCCCCACTAAAGAAATGTCCAGCAAAAAGCTGCATCATGCAGCCTTCAAAGGAGATGGTTTTCCTCTCATGGAGGGAGTCCACTATCATCTTTGGGGTAATGACGGAGGAGTAGCATGCATCTATGAAGGACAAGAAAACCAGGAAGAAGTACATGGGGGATCCCAGTAGAGCAGGGCTACTGAGAATCGTTACTAAAATTAGAGTGTTGGCCCCGATGGTGGCAATATAGACAAACAAAAATACAACAAACACTATTTTTTGAACCTTTGGATTCTGTGAAAGCCCCAGGAAGACGAACTCAGTTACAAAACTTTGGTTTTGCATGATTTCCAAGGAAAAGCTGAAATATCCAACATTGATCAGCATGTAGCATCTGCAGTCATGACAAAGAAAACTTTGCTTCAGTTCAATTTATAGTATTATAGTCATCAATGAGTTGGTGTATCCATATTAAAATTATCTTAAGTGTTTCTGTTGTCACTGAGAACACAAAATTAGAAATTGTTGAAGTTACTAGTGAAAGGTCAGGCAGAATCGGGTTGGAGATAAATTATCGAATGCCTTAAAGGAGGCCATAGTTTCAATATGATGGAAAGAAAGCATCCACATGTGGTAGAGAAGAGAAATAGTTTTCATTTGAAGTGCCAGCTTTGACCATTTACTAGTGGCTTCCTGGAGTGAATTGTTGAGAAGCATTCTGAAGCCACCTCCAAGTTATGAGGAAAGGAGGACTGTAATTTATTAGTTATGCCTGCCATTGGCAGGAATGGGAGCAGAGGTGACCAGCATGGCATCCTAATCTGGAGACTGCCTTATCTACAAATAGGAGAAGAAATAGCATGCAGTTTAAAGGCCACTTGAAAATCATGGCTATTCCTAACATATCTCTTTTAAAGTCTGAACTCTTTCGGGCCTTTAACGGAACTTACTGATACTTTATAAAACAGAATGATGTGTGAAAAATTCCTAGGTGTAAACTTAATAAATAAATAGTATGTACTAAACGTTGACTTTATTTTTAATCTGGAAGTTTAAAATGAGAAGTTTATAAAAATAATAATGCCAAATTGACATGGTGACCAAGTGAAGTAAGGTGGGACTCAGGACACACTGCCAAAAACACAGTCTGGGATAGTCATATTGTCCATGTTTGATTGGTGGGAAACTCATGCTTACAGAGGCTAAATTCAAACAAACAACAGATTCTTGATCTGGGGTTTGAACACAGAACCTCTGGCTCCACTGGATCAATGGGGAGAAGTGTGGGATTTTCCTTTTTCTGAAAGAATTTAAGAGCAGGGGTGACCATTCTACAAGCATGTATATATACATATACACATAGGCAAGGAAAAGAAACAAGTTGCTTTAAGTCATAGTCTTGAGGCTTTACTAATTATTTGCCAGTTATTTACACAATGTGGTCAGGTCTGGTCGGGTATAACCTAAGGATATACATGTTTCAAATTTATTTGATATAATTATAAGCAGACTGGTCTGTATATATTAATAGCTTACCTGCTCATCTCCCAGGATTATAATGTGGGTCAAATTTGAAAATGGGATAATGTTTCTTATAATAACATGCCCTTATCAATTGTAGTTACTAGTAACTCAGTTACAAAGCCATCCACCTTACCCTCAGAAAGCTTTGGAATGAGTCATCCAGACAATTATCCAGTCATTGACTTCATTTTCCACAGGTAGACACAGCTTCTCAGGATGATTGTGTTATCATCTATACACATAACTGAAATGCGTTAGTCAAATAGCACGTATATATGTCTGTGTGTTTACATTTGTAATAGTATACATATACATATTTGTTAAAAATAGGTGAATAAAATAAAAATGTGATTTATTATGATGCTTAGAAATAAGCTGATATTTTATGAATGCCACTTAGATTTAACAGAAAGAATCAAATGTTAATAAAACTGAGAAATACACAATTGGGTATGTTAGTATCTTTCCTTTGGGTCACTTTAAATCAACTATTTCCATTAGGTTTCCATGGTCATTCTTACTGGTGTCTGCACGATGAAACCCATATCCAGTTATAAGTTGTTGGCAAGGAAACAGGAGATCAACCAAACCCTATAAGGTCGTGGGATCAGTCAACACTCACTTGTTAGAAATCAAAAAATATGAATATATGACCCAGCAGTGCTTAGCTTAGCCTAGGACCAAAGGAGGAAAGACAAGAACATCAGCTCTAGACTCACACAGACCTGGGTTCAAATCCAGGATCTTCTAATGGGGTAGACATGTTAGTAAAAATTCTCCAAATTCTCAAAACCTCAGCTGCTACTTGTCTAAGTGTGCATAAGAAGAATGTCTATTGATAGAGTTCTTGTGACAATCTGATAAAGCAACACACTCAAAAACACTGGTGCAGTAACAAGCACGGAATGTCATGATGAGTGGTGAGAACAAGCTCCCAGAGTCATTGACACTAAACAGAAGTTAAAACATCTTCAGTGTTAACTCCTACTTTACCATGACCAACACGGTTTTCACTCATCCTTTCTTTTGAGTTACAAACATAATATATGTCGTTTGGTCATTGTCAGTACAGAAATGATATTTTTAATATGTATACCGCTTTTAAACACCCTTTGTAATTCCTGTATAAATTATTGTGGCTCTTAGAGCCAGTAGCACCCACTTGTATTTCAGATGACTTCACTGTACAAATCCTGATGTGTGCAGTGTGCATGGTATGGGGGATGGACATGCTCGATGCTCTGACTCAGGTGGGACAAAGGTAATACATGCAACCTAAACATTTGTACCCTTGTAATATGCTGAAATAATAAACATAAAGTAAACAAAAACAAAATTAATTGGATGTGTGGTGGAAAGCAAGACAAGCTCGCTATTAATCGAATACTTACATAATTCTTAATCTCTCTATTTTCTTTATCCAGAGTTTTCTAAGAGCAATACCATTTTAGAATTAAAATATTCATTAGATATAAACAACCCATACTTTTTCAGATGAAAGGGATATTTTATGCTAGTGTTAAAATTTTGAAAATGGAGACTATAGTGTCGTCATGGTTTATGATCACAATAGTTATGATTTTAAATCATTTACAAGGTAATTGTCCAAAGGCACTATGTTGTCCCAGATTTAATGCTAAAACAGAAAAATGGCACAAATTAACAAATTAATGCAATGTGAATAAAATGATATTTAGTTAATAGTACTATATCCATGTTCATTTCATAGTCTTGACAAACATACACATGATAATGTAAGATGATAATAGCAAGGGAAACTAAGTGAGTAGTACACAGGAACTATCCAAGATTAGTATCCAAGGAACTATCCAGGAACCATCCAAGGAACTATCCAAGGTATCTTAGCAACTTTTCTGTTAATCTACAATTACTCTCCCCAAAAAGTGAATGAAAAATAGAAGCAATTGTTCAATTTGTGCCAGTAATTCGCTAGCAATCCCAGCTTCATCAGGCACTAGCCATGTGTCATTGAACAAAACACCATGCCTTAGCCTCCTGTACTGTAAAATAGATAGTCACACTTGTTCAAGCTGCCTGACCCATGAAAATAAAACACAGTTGTTATTAATGTGTTTCGCAAAGCAGAAATCAAATATTGATGTTGGCATTATTTTTAGGCAGCATTCCCCTAAAGACATAAAGTGATTTGGAAAATTGAATCAGTCAAAAGAATATGACATGTTTTTCACATCATGCTATTTTTCACGTATACCCTGTTATTGGTGCCGAGTGCAAGAAAAGACCACTGAGTCTGAATTAAATTGAATTTGAGAGACTTTATTAGCTGGCCAGGGACTGTTCCTGTCTTGCCAGACCCAATCACAGAGAAAAGCTCTGAGCCATGACAGCAGAAAGCTTTTATACTATTTTGGGTGGGGGGTACATGACAAGAGGCACATAATGGGGTCAGGGCTTAGGTAACTAGAGGCACATAAATGCGGGTATAGTTTTCTACATTTTATCATATTCTTTCCAGATGGCAGGAGCCCGGGGCTGGCCTTGAGCCCCTGCACGGAAAACTATATCAAAGCAAGCAATTTACAGAAGCAGATAGTGTCAGTTAGTCTGGGGTACATAAAATGCTACAACATGTGGCTGGCAGAATATACGTTCAGTTACAAGTGGATTGCTTTGCTTTCTTCTTACAACAATTTAAATTTCCCAGCACCGAGAAAGGTCACAAGCAACTAGAACCTTATTTTAGCTGACCTCAACATACCCATTCTAATACTGCAATAAAACTGCTTTATTCATGTAATCCTTTTGAAAAATATATTAGTAAGTAATTTCAGAATCATTAACATGTTTGTGTTTTTATACAAGTAACCTCAACCTTAAAACTTTATTCTGAAGGTCAAATGAGATGAGGAAGTTTTACAATGAAAGACGGTGCCATGTCATTTGTAATAGTGAAATTAGAGAAATATCTAAAATATTCAATGATAGGAAGAATTTTATCTAAATGAGGCTATTACAAATTAATACCACATGGTGCTTAGGGAAAATAAAGTGGACATATTTAAAATCGGAGGACTCCACTCTCTGATGAAAGTCATGATTTCTTACCCTTAATGTCCTTTCCTGTGCCATTTGTTAGGCATTGTGGAAAGAGTAAATGCTGTATTCCTTTTTTTGTTTTTTTAAATTTTAGAGTAATATGAGGGTACAAATGTTTTGGTTACAGGACACTTGCACTTGAACGTTTATAGCAGCACAATTCACAATCTTAAGGATGTAGAAAAACTCAAATGCCCACCAATACATGAGTGGATTAATAAAATGTGGTATACGTATACTATGCAGTTCTCTCCAGCAATAAAAAAAATAGTGAATTAATACTTTTTTACTAACCTGTATGAAACTGGAGACCACTCTGCTGTATTCTGTATCAATAACTCTATAAATGGCAGCACTTGAATTTACCACATTACATCAGTGTTCTTTAAACATCCTCAGAAAATTCTGCTTTTTAATCTAAAACATCAGGATAGGGTGAGCGTCAGAGGATAAATAATAAATAAGAATAGTTTAGAAAGAATAAATAAAATATTATTGAGGAGCAAGGACAAAAATATGCACTTGTTGCATTTCTAAGTCATTCAGTTTTAACTTGAATATGAAAAGGTGGAGATAGGTCTAGTGAAACTAGACTTGAAGTAATTAGTTGTTCCTACTGCCCTACCCCATTAAGCAAACAGATATTTGCATTCTAACAGCAGCTGTTCATTGGACAATTTATGAATCAAGTGCTGTTCTAAGGACTCCACTATTTGTTTTCACATCCTTTCAGCTTGCAATGTTATTATCCTCCTTCAGTGTGAGCAGTCTAAGAGCCAGAAAGGTTGTGTAACTAACTAGCCAAGTGTGCACAGTTCTTTAGTGATAGGCTGATGGATTGCCTTAAACTTTACAGAGGGACCACAACACCTAGACTTTGAAGCACCAAATCACAGTTTGAAATCCTGTCTGAAAATGTAAAAATGTGAATTATAAATCTCACCATTTATGAGTTCATTAAAAATTCTGGTGATGGTAATCTTCCATTCTCCTTGGAGAAAAGCCTATTTTGGGGCTGGCCAAAACATGACAGTTGTTTCCAACCCTTCCTCTACATCTAAGAGAGACAGGAAGAGCATCTCTACTGGAACGGGTAGAGAACGTCCTCCGCTGCTTACCAAGTGCCATCTTCTACATGGTTTAAAGACAAATAAATAAACAAAAGTTTCATCCTTGGTTTCCCATTGCAATTTAAAGACATTTCCCTGAGAGGTCATAAGCCTGTAGAATTGCTTCTTAGCTTCCCCTAGGGTTAGAAATTTCTCATGAGTATGATTTTCCAAACACAGTTTTATGTGGATTCACTTGTTCAAGTGTTTGGAGAACTGTTATGTCTCTGATGAATTGCAGAGTTTTTTATTTTTTTTTTTTAAGTTCTCCTGGGTTTCTTTTTGAAGATGCTTTCATTTTCCTTCGTGTTCAGGAATAGGACACTGTGTATACTGGAATGGAATATGTAGTGTCTCTGCAGAATTCGGGCATTTGTACTTACTAAAAAAAAAATTGCTCAGATCTGGGATAAGACACCATGAATCCATAAGAGCAATGCACATTGCTTTGGGACTCAGTTAACAATGAGTGCTTATTTAAGGATAACATTTTATGTATAAGTATGCAAAGATTCTTAGTTAATCAAAAAATTTTTTTCCTCTTGGAAACTGATCTTGGATTTCAAAAGTTTAAAACTAAAAGCACCATTTGTAGAGATTAAAGGATGCTTTTGTGTTTATTTTATTTGAAAAGATATAGATCATGTCTGTTTAAGAAAAATGTAGCATTGAGACTGAAACCTAAAGGACAACTTGAACTTAGCTCATCAAGCCCAGGAATGACACCAAACAATTTGTTGCTTTAGACAGCCTTCAAATATTTTATTCTACATAGTTATGTGTCTATGTACATCGCATAAAAATGCAAAATCGAAGTGAGTTAAGGCCCAGAAATACCATCACTTCAATTGTCTCTGGAATTAAGACAAAAGTGTTATTTTGCTTTAATTGAAATGTTACATGTGTATCCTGACACAGAGAATCACCTTTATGGCCCACAGTCCTAGTCAGGGTGATGTTTTATAAATATCATTCAGCAATAAGACTTTAGAAATTCATTCCAGCATCCTGTTTCTAATTTCGAGCCACAGATAGCATCTTCTACTTCATTCTATGCCTTTCTTGGCTTATTATTTGTTTATGTTAAAAGACACTTGCACTTGTATGTTTATAGCAGCACAATTCATAGTTGGGAAGATGTGGAAATAACCCAAGTGCCCATCAGTACATGAGTGGGTTTCAAAACGTGGTATAGGTATACCATGGAGCACTACTCTGCCATAAAAAATGATGAACTATTACTTCTTGTATGAATTTTGATGGGACTGGAGTCCATTCTTTGAAGTGAAGTATCACAAGAATGGAAAAAAGAAATAGCACATGTACTCACCATTAGATTGAAAGTAATCGATTAACAGTTATCTGCCCATATGGAAATAACATTCATCAGAAACAAAGCAGGAGGGAGGAAGGGGGAAAGGATGGGTCAATTCACACCCAACAGGTACAATGCACACTATTTGGGGGAAGGGCACACTTTTAACTTTCACTCAAATGGTACAAAAGGAATTTATGTAACCCAAACTCTTGTACCCTTGTTATATTCTGAAATGCAAAAATAAAAAAAGAATAAAAATAAAAGAAATGCAAAAAAAGACAAAGTAGGGCAGATAATATAAGAAATATTATATTTGCACCATTATGAAAGAAATAGGCTGCATTATTTTTACAGTTAACATCAGAAAAGAGAAAGAGACAGAGAAAGTTACAGTCATGGAGAAGAAACAACCGGTAGGGGCATAGTAATTTACCCTTCCAGAATTTATTTAATATTCTACCCATCCTACTGATAAAAATCAATTATTAAATTACAAAACATATGCTATGTTTTTAAGATAGATGCCTCTATTTCTGGGAAAGTTCTTCTCTTCATTAGAATTCATTATTACTCAGCCCTTACCAAAATTTTTACAAACTGGAGCCTTAAGAAATGTTCTGATATCCACTGGCTCTAGTCTTCAGTCTCTATGCTTCTCACATTCTCTAATTTCCAAAGGCTGGTGTTGAGCACAGCTATATATCCATGTACACTTTAGAATTTGGCTTATCAATTTATGTGTAAAATGTTTTGTCATTTGGGAGGAAGGGATGGGTGGATATTAATTCATCGCAAAATTATTATCTCTAAAATTCAGACCTCTCCTGGGCTGTGCAGAGTCAGTCTAATATTTTCTACTGTAGCTCTGGTATGCCTGTTTATGGAAAGTATACAAGAGTTTATAATTTTAATGTAAGACTCTGTGTAATGTTAGCATGTTTTTCTCATCTATGCAATTGAATTATCCCCAAACCCTACCTCCTTTTTATGAACTGTTTAGATGATTAAAAAATGGTGTTGTATGTTTTAAACTTGATGTGTAACTTTAAATATTCTAATAATAATGATGGTGATATATGCATTACAAATAAAAAGTAAGTATAATTTTTATGTTTCCATCTAGATTATGAAATTATACTGAAAATATGTATACAAGTGAGCAGAGTTATTATAATTTGTATTGTTTTTCACCCTCATTAAGATGCTTCACATTATATGTCCTAACATTAGTGTTTTATTTAAAGCACCACATGATATTAATTTATAATAGCCTGATTTAGATGAACTTCTCACTATGATCTGAATATTTTAGTTATATTCAACTTTCACTGTTATAACCGACATGGCACCATCTTTCATTATGAAATTCCCCATGCCAATTCAAGGTCACAATAAGTTTTTACAGTTGGGGTTACTAGTATGAAACAATGTAAACATGTCTATGACTCCTTAATAATTTACCAATATGTTTTCCGAAAGGATTACATGGATGAAGCAGTTGCATTGCAATTTTAGAATGGGTATAATTGAAAAATAGCATGATGTAAAACAGATGTTATATTGTTATGAGTGATTCAATTTTCCAGTTCACTTTGCAACTATAGGGAAATGCTGCTTTTGTTTTCTTTTCTTTTTAATTTCAGCATATTATGGGGGTACAAATGTTAAGGTTACATATATTGCCCTTGCATTCCCTCCCCCCTCGAGTCAGAGCTGTGAGCATCACCATCCTCCAGACGGTGCGTCCCACACTCATTATGTAAGTATATATCCATCCCCTCACCCCCACCTGCCCGACACCTGATAAATGTTATTCCTATATGTCTACTTAAGTGTTGATCAGTTAATGCCAATTTGCTGGTGAGTACTTGTGGTGCTTGTTTTTCCATTCTTGGGGTACTTCACTTCATAGAATGGGTTCCAGCTCTATCCCAGGAAAATAAAAGAGATGTTAGATCGCAATTGTTTCTTATAGGTGAATAGTACTCCATGGTATACATATACCACATTGTATTAATCCACTCATGTATTGATGGTTACCTGGGTTGTTTCTGCAGCTTTGCAATTGCGAATTGTGCTGCTATAAACATTTGAGTGCAGGTGTCTTTTTTACAGAGTGACTTTTATTCTTTTGGGTAGATGCCCAGTAGTGGCATTGCTGGATCAAATGGTAGATCTACTTGTATTGCTTTTAGGTATCTCCATATTGCTGAGAGAGAGGAACACTCCCACACTGCTGGTGGGACTGCAAACTAGTTCAACCTTCGTGGAAAGCAAAAGGGAAATGCCTCTTAAGTAATGCTGACATCAATATTTGATTTCTATTTGGAAAAACACATTTATAATAACTATCTATTTGGATCTCATGGGTCAGGTAGCTTGAACACTTAGTTTGACTGTCTAGTTTACAGGAGAAGAAGATGAGGTATAGTGCTTTGTTCAATGACACATGGCTAGTGCATTATCAAACTGGGATTGCTAGCTTTTTACTAGCACAAATCGAACAACTTCTTTTGTTTTTAATTAACTTTTTCTTGGGAGTAACCTTAGATTAACAGGTAAGTTGCTAAGATAGTATGGAGAGTTTCTGTATACTACTCAGTTTCCCTTACTATTACCATCTTATATCACCATGTGTATGTTTGTCAAGACTATTAAATGAACATTGATGTATTACTCTTCACCTAATATCAGATTTTATTAACATTTCACTAATTTGCCCACTACTATTCTTTTTCTGTTCCAGGATTCAATCAGGGACAACACATTACATTTAGGGCAATTGTGTTTTAAATGGTTTAATATTATAAATCTTGTGATCATGATACAGAAAATGTCGGGCGCTGGCGACCACTTGCCCTCAGGTGCCCTCCTCCCTGCGCAGCCCTGTCACTCCACATCTCTGTGGGCCAGCGCTGCATGCGGCCATTGGAGAGCACACTGCTGGGGCTGGGCCTGGAGGCAGATTTGCCTGGGGCCCTGAGTGCTGGAATGCTCCCCGGCCCATGTGCCACCACCTGTTTCCGGCAGTGCTGCTTGCGTGATCCTGATTGGGTAATTTTTGAATCCCACTGTTTTTGATTGGATGTTAAAGCCTGTTGTTGATTGGATATTAAAGCTTGATGTTGATTGGATGTTAAAGCTTGTAGTTGATTGGATGCTGTTTGAGCCCTACCAAGGGTATAAAAGCAGGAGGAGACCAAGGAAATGGGGCAGAAGGGGCAGAAGATCAGAAGATGCGAAGATTCATGCCTGCTATGGAAGAATAAAGACTGTTCTCCTACTCTTCGTGTGCTGCTCGGTTCTTTTCCCAGTCAAGAGCTGTAACACTAGCTGTACACTTGCCGCAACAATCATAAACCATGAAGACACTACAGTCTCCACTGTTAAATTTTTAACACAAATTAAAAAAATCCCTTTCATCTGAAAAAAAAGAGGTTATTTTGTTTGTAGCTAATGAATATTTTAATTCTAAATGGTATTGCTCTTAGAACACCCTGGATAGAGGAAGTGGAGCAGTTAAGAAGTATTTAATTATTTGATTAATATAGAGCCTTGTTCTCCTTTCCACCACCCACCCAATTAGGTTTTGTGCAATGAAGCTATCTGAAATAGGAGTGGATGCTTGTGGGTCTGAGGGCCACAGGAATTTATTCAGGGATGACTACAGATGTTTAAAAATGTTGTACATTTAAAAAATGTCACTTCTTTGCTGAGATTGGACATATAACATATTTTACACATATAAATTAAAATAGTGAGTAAATACCATGTTGATCATGGCAAAGCAGAGCTTACAAGTGAAGATGTTATTCTCTCTTCTCTGTGTCAGTGGCTCTGGGAGCTTGTTCTCACCACTCATCATGACCTTCTGTGATTATTACTGCATCAATATTTTGAGTGTGTTGCCTTATCTGATTATCATAAGAACCCTGGCAATAGACATTCTTCTTATACCTATTTATAGAAGTGGCAGCTGTGGCTTTGAGAATTTGGAGAATTTTCACTAACATGTTCCTCCCTAGTAGAAGATCCTGGATTTGAACCCAGGTCTATGTAAGTCTGGAGCTGATGTTCTTACTCATTTCACTTCATTGTCTTTCCTTCTTTGGTCCTAGGCTAAACTGTGTACTACTGGGTCATATGTTGATATTTTTTGCTTTGTAATAAGTAGGTGTTCACTCCTTCAAAGATCTTGATATGATTTATTTTGAACTCTTGTTTTCCTGGCAACAAATTATAACTGGATATGGGGATCACAGTGCAGACACCAGCAGTAATGACCCTGGGAACATAATGGAAGTGGTTGTTTTAAAGCCAAAAGACAGGTATTAATGCACACAATTGTATATTTGTTAGTTTATTAACATTTGATTATTTCTGTTAACTCTAAGTGGCATTCACAAAATCAGCTTATTTTCAAGTCTCCCAATAAATCTTATTTTTACTTTTATTCAACTATTTTTTAACATACATATATGTATACACATACAAATGTTGACATGTGAAGGCACATGCATGTGCTATTTGATGATGCATTTCAGCTATACATATAGGTGAGGATACAATCATCCTGTGAAGCTGTGTCTACATGTGGAAAATAAAGTCAAAAGTTGGATAATATCTGGATGACTGATTCCTTCTGTGTGTAAGGTGGATGGCTTTGTATCTGAGTTACTAGTAACTACAACTGATTAGGGCGTGTTGTCATAAGCAACATTTTCACATTTTCAAATGGCTCTTACTGTAAGCCTGATGAGCAGGTAAGCTATTAATACATACTAATTTCTCTGCTTTACAATAATGCCAAATTAATTTGAAACATTTATATCCTTAGTAATTATATTTGATCAGACCTGACCACATGGTGTAAATAGTTGGAAAATAATTAATAAAGCCTCAAGACCCTGTCTTATAAGCACCTTGCTTCTCTACCTTGCTTATGTGGTGGCCGCTAGTTTGTACATGTAAGTGTTTGTAGAAAGGTCAACTCTGCTCTGAAGTTCTTTCTGAAAAGAAAAATACCACTGGTTTCCCTGTGATCCAGTGGGTGCTGGAGCCAGAGATTGTGTGTTTAAACCCCAGGTCAAGCATCTGTTGTTTGCTTCAATTTAGTCTCTTTAACCATGAGTTTCCCCCCAATAAATCAGGGACAATAGGACAATGACAGACTGTGCTCTAGGCAGTGGGTCCTGTGGCCTACCTTACTTCACTTAGTCACCATGTTGACACTCTGGTATTGGCATTACTATTTTTATAAACTTCTCTTTTGAAAGAACAGGTTAAAAATAACTCAATACACAGTGCATACTATTTATGTATTAAGTTTACAGCTAGGAATTTTACACTGATCATTCTTGTATAAAGAATGACTAATTCATTTAAAAGCCTAATACAGTTCAGACTTTCAAAGACATATCTGAGAAGCAGCAATGCTTTTCAAGTGGCCTTTAAACTACATGCTATGTCTTCTTATTTGTATATATGGTAGTCTTCACGTTAGCATGTCATGCTGGTCCCCCACCTCCCATTCCATGCCAGTGGCAGACATCACTAATACATTACAGTCCTCCTTTCCTCATAATTGTGGCAGTGGCTTCAGAATGCTTCTCAGCAATTCACCCCAGGAAGCCACCATTAAATGATCAAAGCTGGCACTTGAAATGAAAACTATTTTTCTTTTCTACCACATGTGGATGCTTTCCTTCCCCCTATTTGAAACTTGGCCTTCTTTAAGGCATTCAGTAATTTATCTCCAACCCAATTCTGTCTATCCTTTCCAAACTACCTTCAATAATTTCTAATTTTATGTTCTCAGTGACAACAGAATCACTTAAGATAATTTTGTATATGGATACACCTATTTATTGATGACTATAATAGTATCAATTGAACCGAAGCAAAGTTTTCTTTGTCATAACTGCAGATGCTACGTGCTGATCACTGTTGGAGGTGTCATCTTTTCCTTGGAAACCATAAAAACCAAAGCTTTGTAACTGAATTCATTCTCCTGGGGATTTCACAGAATCTGAACATTCAGAAAATATTATTTGCTGTATTTTATTTGTCTACATTGTAACAGTCGGGGACAACCCACTGTTGTATTAACCATTCTCAGCAGCCACACTCTACTGGCGTCCCCCATGTACTTCTTCTTGGCTTTCCTGTCCTTCCTAGATGAATGCTTCCCCTCTGTCTTCACCCTGAAGATGATTGTGGACTCCCTCTATGAGAGGAAAACCATCTCCTTTGAAGGTTGCATGATACAGGTTTTCACTGAACACTTCCTTAGTGGGGCAGAGGTGATTGTCCTCACAGTCATGGCCTATGATCGGTATGTGGCCATTTGCAAGCCTTTGCATTACTCTTCCATCATGAACCGCAGGTTCTGTGGCATTCTGATTCTGGCAGCCTGGGAAGGGGTCTTCTTGCATTCCATGATACAAATACTCTTTATTTTCCAATTGCCCCTTTGTGGTCCCAATGTCATTGATCACTTCTTGTGCGACTTGTATCCATTACTGGAGTTTGTCTGCACCAACACTCACATCTTTGGCTTTTTTTGTGGTGGCCAATGGTGAGTTTTTCTGCATCATAATCTTCTCCTTGTTGCTTGTCTCCTCTTGGTTCATCTTGTTCTCTCTGAGAACTCATAGTTCCAAAGGGCAGGGAAAGCTCTGTCTACCTGTTGGTCTCACATTACTGTTGTGATTTTGTTTTTTGTCTCGTGCATATATGTATATGCACAACCTCCATCTGCTTTCTCCTCTGACAAAATGGCGGCAGCAGTTTACACCATCCTGATTCCCTTGCTCAATTCTTTGATTTATACTTTCAGGAATAAGGAAGTCAAAAATGCCATGAAGAAAGTATGGAAGATATTGGTGGTGGTTTCTACTGGAAAATAAAATATTAAACATTTTTTTTTATCATGTCAAGGTTACTACTAAAAATGTCAAAAAATATTCTAGGACAAAAATTTAAGGGATATACCTGTATAGAAAGAGGTAACATAATGTTATAACAAAAGCATTAATGGGGCTCAGAAAATGATGTTTGCACCCTCTGATTCTCATCAACTCTGAATTGGCAGCCCTGTATCACATACGTAAATTAGAATGTGTTGAATTTTATATTGACTTAGAGTCTAATACTAAAAAAAAATGACAAGAGAAATTATCTCATCAGACCTCTTGTCATTCACTTCATGGTTTGAAAAATCTTTTTGGAAGGAAGACAACAATATCTCAGAAATTAGGAACAGAAATTTACCCAAACTATGCAATTGAAGGCTCTGTTTGGGACACTGATATTTGTGTCTCTGAGGAAAAAAACAGCCAAGATTGAGGAAGAGCAGAGACCAGAGCATTCACAGAACCTCAACTATAGAGGTGTTTCTGTTTCACATGACTTCCTATTTAATGTGAGTCCACAACCAACTGCTACAGAATTTGAGTCACTTAGTGAATTTCATGAGAAACAATGTGATTGACCCAGTCATGCTTACAGATGAGTTCCTCTTGGGTCAGGTAAGCACTCTCTACCAATAAGCTATGGGAGAGGAAGTGGGAAGAGATTCCACAAGGAAGTTAGTAGTGGTTATCTCTTATTCAAGCACAATATAAGGGAACATTTAAGAGACCAGGTTACTAGAAAACTGGTACCAAAGCTGTAGATTTAGTGAGCTGACTTCCCCCTACAGAGGTATAGAAGCCAGAGGCACCAAGGTGGAAAGGGCAGATTTCAAAAGAGGATTACTTTTCATTTTATTTGATGATTCTAATTTTGTTGACTTAGTCTACCCAGTGAAAATAATTCTATTTAAATAATTATCAAAAAGAGCTCATTAAAATGTAGACACATCTTATAAGACATTCCTGTATTAATGTTTGTGAGTCTTAGGTTTCCAACTGGCTTCTGTAATAAAATTATGTGCAGTAAAATCTTTAAATTTCTGCTATGACATCAACATTAATAAAGTGCCTATTAATTGAGCATTATAGACAAAGGCCCTGAGTGGTATTTTCCTTTTTCCCTTCATATTTCATGACAGTCCCAAAGTAGAAGAGTGTATGATATTAGTTTTCTTTCTCAGAATAGAAATGACAGGATTCAGGTAAGATTTCGGTGATCTTCATGGGGAATTCCATGAGAGATTAACATTAGGATTTAAAATATTATTTGAATAAATGTGTCACTGCAGCAAACCAAGTATGCAACAAGGGCTTGGACATGCTGGGGAGCTTTTCCTGCTTCCTTCCCCAGCTTGTCCATCATCTGTCTGTCATCGTAGAAATGGCAGCTTCCTATTGTCTTCTTCCTTTCACATAGAGATTTTTATTCTTAAGTAGTTCCTTTGTCCCTAAGAAGGAGCTACAGATTGAAGATCTGGTATCATTGCCTCCATTGATTTATAAATCTGTGAATTGAAGGTTTGACATACTATAAAATAAAACATTATGCTGGCCAGATTGTTGTGAACAACACAGATTCATGCCTGATCCATGAAACATTGAAATTGAAACAGATTTTAATTATTTGACCTCCCAACTTCTCATTGTGGTCTCTGTTTATAATATGCAAGAAAAAAGAAAATATAATACTTAGCATATGAAAATACAAATATTGAAAGACATGTACCTAGCCTTTTGAAATCAAGCTAGGCTCAACAGAATTTTTCAAAATTCTCCTAACACAGTTGTTGTTTTATTGTTTCATTTTATTTTCTTTGTTGATTTTGCCTAGGCATGACGAAATTCATTCTAACAAGTTAAGTGGGTCCATGATCTTAAGATTTTAGTTTCAGTGTACAGGGAAAATAAAATTGGGGAATACAGAGGCAACATTTTAGATTCTCCCCTGTGTTTTACACATATCGTTTCTGTTTATGTTCAATAGACAAAAATTGAGTGACAGAGCTACACCTGGATGCACAGGGGGCTGAGTAAAGTAGTCTGTATTTGGTTGGTCATGAGAAGTATCTATCTCTTACTGCACAGCAGGGGAGAATGGGTTTAGTGGACAATTATCAGCCCTGTCACAGGCACCCAACATCAGTTATACCCACAGAAACATTTTCACTCAAAATAAATTCAATTTGAAATTTATTGACAGCATATTATTGCCAACCATTCTAAGTAGCAGCACAATAAATTATATATTCACAGATAGCAGTATTGTGGATTGTGATCTTCCCAAACATTCCATAGCAAGTCCAGAAGATTTATGAGTTCCTTGAATTTGAAGATATTGCATGAATTTTTCTCCTACATGGGATTGCCAGTTTTTAAGAGAATGTGTATGTTTTTAATCCCTCCAGTACTATAACTTTCCCATGTTCATCATAAATCCCATCCCCCGTCCCCCAACACACCAAATCTTCTTTCATTAGATCCTTTTAATCTCAGGTCAATAATAAGCAGCATCCTCTACCATTCAATCTCTTATGTGAACATACCTTTTCTTTCATTGCTTTCCTGTTTCTCCTCTCCATGTTTCCACTTAAGTGAGGCATGTTTCTTCTCCCAAAGTTCTCATGCTGAAGGCCTATGGATAAGACTTCATTCTGGTTACTTCTCATTGCCTCTTAAAGCTTATATAGCATCAATGTTCATCAGAAATATTGGGCTATAGGTTTCTTTTTTGTTGTGTCTTTGATTTTGTTATAAGGATTATACTTGTCTCATAGATGCGTTTGGGAAGATCCCCTCCTCCTCAAGATTTTAGAATAGTTTAAGTGAAATTGGTAGTTGTTCTTGGAATGCTTGGTAGAATGCAGCAGGGAAGCCACTGTGTCCTGGGCATTTCTTTTGGTAGATTTCTTATGATCGCTTCTATCTTGTTATTTGTTATCCATTTACTGAGGTTTTGATTTTCTTTCTGGTTCACTCTTTGTAGGTTGTATTTGTCCAGGAATTTATCCATTTTTTTCTAGTTTCTCTAATTCATTGGCATATTTTTGATGATAGTGGTGTCTTATGATCCTTTGGTTTTTTGGATTTTGTGGTATCAGTTGCAATATCAGCTGATAAAGACAGAATTTTAAATCAGTAGGAAAGATTAGAATATTGGATAATATCTGTGAAGGAAAATTGTTATCCTCACCTGCCATTTCTTCTCCTTGGCTATGGTTCCATCTGTCTCTGTCTTTCTCTTTTCTTATTTAAACTTTAAAAATAATTTACCCTATTTTTCATAACTGTACAAAAATAATGTTTCTTATATCATCTACCCTACAATCTTATTTTTATATTGTTCCACTTAGTTCCTCTAACAGAAACAAATAAAAAAGGATTAAGCAAAGCAGGACATGGGATGAAGTAGAAGATGCTAACTGTGGCTTGGAGTGAGAACCAGGTTCCATAATGAATTGGTCAAGTCCATTTCTAGTGCTATTTATAAAGCCTAGTAGCAAATGACATGCAACCACCATGCTTTTAGGAAGATTATGAAGAAATGTCTTTCTCTGTTTTCTGATAGAGTTTCTGAAAGGACAGGACCAGAACTCCTTACCATGAGTGTAGACAGTCTGATGAAAAGTGGAGCCAACATCAAATGAAGCTGAGCCAACAGACATGCAAAAAATATTGTATGATATCTGAGAGATCATTGTTTCCTGGAATATAGCCTGGGCTTAAAGGCCTACCCAAGTAGAGTAAGATCTCCTGTTAGGGAAATGATAATGAAATGTATTGTCTTCAGTCTCTTATAGATTTGTTAGGTAGCTCAGTGAATAAATGAACTTCCAGAACCATGAGTCTCAGATGGACCTGATACCTTCTGAGGGCAGACTCTGTCTGTAGACATTTTTATCCATAAGAAATTCCTTAAAGTGAAGAGCTCAAAAAGGTTGCCTAATGAAAGAGACATTTACCTTCATCCTACTGTATAATTTAAAAGCCTGAATGATTAATTTGCTGATATAGAGCTATTTATAAGCATGTTCCATGTTTGTCTAGGGTGTCATTCCTTGAGATCATGACCTATGCTGAAGTGACAGCAATGATGCCTTCTTTAGATCAGCCCAGCTTACAGATTCTTTGAAACTCAAGCCACTGACTCTGGCTGAGGAGGCAGGGAGGGAAAAGTGTATTCCCGGAGGTACATGGCAAGCTGTGGTCAATATCTCCTTCCAACATGCTGTCTTGGTCTCCAAGGCGGATGCAATGCTTTAATCATTCGGAGTGTTTCTTGCCAACACCACTTCCACGCTAACAGGCACTGTTGTTTTTATTTCCCAGCGATACTTTCTAGCTGCCAATGGTTTCTTGGCAAGAAGCCCAAGAGCTGAATTGTACTGCTGAGCTACCAAAACATGGCTCTCATTAGCAGGTCCCAATTTCCCCAACAAGGTGAAAGATGCTCTAACTTATTACAACATCCACTTCTGCGGTGTTTCTGTCCCCAGTGCCCTGCCCAGTCAAGAACTGTGACGGAGGCCTCGTGTGTTTTTCCTATCTATGAGTTCATGCCAACTCTCTGCCTTTGCACAGGGCATGTCCCTGAGATCCCTCTTGTCCCCTTCCTGTTGCACAGAGCAGGGGCACAGCTTCACCCTCATTCAAGACTATGAGTCCTGTCGGATTTTCAATTGTCTGTAAACATGCAACCTGAGGTTACCTTTGTAATGTGTTGATAATTGATTTTCAAATTTGAGTACTTGTTGAAGACTTTTAAATAGAGATGCTCTGAAATTCATCCCAAATCACTGATCGTCTTAGACTTCTTCATGGAAAGGTTGAAGAGCCAAATACTACTATCCGTGCCATTTCTGACACCTCTTCCCTTCAGGGATGTGGCTGCATAGAATATCATCATGCCTAATCCACATAATAACACTATTACATATTAATCATGTAAATCAGATTTATTGTCAATCTATAAATACTCACTTGCAAATATTGGTGAACATTCCAGATGTGACTTGGAAAGACTATCCCCTTATTTGGTTTATTTATTTTTTCACTTTAGTTTTTTTTTTGATGTCAAACATTCACTGATATCCTCATAGTACAAATAATTATAATAGTAACTTCTTGTTCTAAAGTGAACACAGACATGACAGCCACATCTGCAACTGAAAGTATATCACTTCAGTAACTAGCGTGAATAGTGTTATAAAGCAAATTGAAATTATGCAAGTTTTTCCTTCCTTTGCTTTTATAAAACATGTTATCTCATTGATAATGAGTGAAACCCTTTCTTATCTTCTTGTCTCAAACAAATGCATTAGTGAAAGGGAAGCGTGGCATAACTAGCTCCATTTTGCTTCTGACCTCAGGTTAAAAGCTTCTGCTTAGCTCTGCACATAGACTAAAGGGAAGGTGGCAACCTTCTTTATCCTAAAAGTAACCCTGAGGGTGGTAAGGAAAGTATCATACAAGTAACAATGCTGTGTTAAAGAGTTGTATCCTGACTTTCTTCCTCCAAAGTTTACTGACCAAGAACAAAGGAATTTTACAACCTCCTCCAACCCTCACTGATGCACAGGTGTCTGCAGCTCCCCATTACCACTCGTGATCCACCCTGTCCTTAAAGTAAAAAGGAGCCTAAAGTTCATACTAACTTAAGGTGGTTTTGGTTCATTAGTCTACCATCTTCTTGGTTTGCTGGCTCTCTGAATAGAAGTCACTTTCCTTTGCCCAACATCTTGGCCTCTCGAGTTATTGGCTGTCCTGTGGTGAATGGTATGAGCTTGGACTTAGTTACACTGAGTAATAAAGTTATTTGACAGGGCTAGCATAATTCAGTAATATTTGTGTGTGTGTGTGTGTGTGTGTGTGTGTGTTCAGACACATGTACAAATCCTGAAGGTTATGAAATTTATATTTTAATAATGATTTTACTTTTTGCTTGGTGTGAACTTTGTAAAGGAGATGGCTGACAGAGGGGGTCTGGATGAATTTCTCCCATGAGATGTTGAAGAAATGTTTCCCTTAGAGGGCGCAAAACAGAAAGAAGACAAAGAAAAGTGAAGAAGAAAGAGAGTGGGTCATGTTAAAAATGCAGTCATTGGAGGGATGGAAAATAAGCTCCTCATCTCCGGGGATACTGGATTCTCTAGGTAACAGTTCTGGTGCCCACAAACATTTTCAAAATCATCTCTCTGGATTACTTCCTAGAAGGGAGGTCCACAACCAAAATTTATCTAGGCTTCTCAGCTACTGAATAACTAATAATTGTCAGGATTTCTATGCTTGCTGTGTAGCATTAGAGACAGGTGCTAATACACCTGAGTGTGTAGAGAGACCACTGTAACATCAGTGCTGTATGGTTAAGTTAACGCATCCTGATGATGTCTGAAATCAGATCTGTGGTGCACACTGTATGGTGGCCCCGGCCTTTGGGTATTTGAGATCAGAGCTTCCCCCATTAGGTTATGGAAACCCACAATAACGTGCTGTCACGTTGCAGTGGAAATTGGTTGGACACTTCTGCTCCAACCCTAGGTGGCAAACCAAGTGGATGGCTGGATGTAAATTTGATATATCACTTTAGTTATTAATAATTTATTTTTCCTTGTATTTGTTCTTCTTATTCTTTGTATTATTTATTATGCACAATTTAAAAAAATATTATCATGTATAATGTTTTACATCCTTTAGGAATTTTCTTCCTTTTGATATTTGTACATTGCAGAGTGAACATTCTGTTTTTTAATCTAACACTATCCAATGTAAAAAAAATTCTCAAGAGTGCTTTTTCTTTAAGAATCAATGGCCTAAGTGCAATAAATATTTAAAAATAAAATACAGATATTACAAGTTATTTGTATTAGTTTTATAAATGCCTAAATGCCGAAATTCAAACTTTTATATAAAGATTAGTATTCTTATGTGTGCTAGCCACTATTATGCTTCTCGATTTAAAATTATTTAAATACCTTCAAAACATTTCTTAGCTCAAAAGTCGCATAACATTGTTTCCAATTTTTTAGGTAGCCAACATACTCTGCCAATGAACCTGTGTGGAGTGAATGCCTACAGACCTGACACCCACTTCCACACCAAGGTAGGCCTGCTCAGCCACTATTGCCACTGCTGCTGGGGAACCTGGGCAGACAAAATGCAGACGGCCTCCTGCCTCTGTGAATAGGAACCCCCACTGTCCCCATGCGATATTTTGGTGGTGGCCTGGAGACCAGCCCACTGATCCAACATGAATATCCCCAGCACCTGCTTGGACTGTGACAACCACAGCAGTGTGGGGAGATGTAGAGGAGCGTCACTGTCACAGACTCACAGTGTATCCTCCCCCTCCTGCCTGGTCAGTCTTCCAGAGCAAAACCCAAACTTGCCCTTAAGGGACCTCTCCCTGGGTAAGGTCAATGGGATTGATGAGAACGTTGAAAATAACACAAATAAAACAGAAAAATAATTCGGGATATGAATGAAAAATTTATTAAAGAGATAGGCAATCTGAAAAAAAAAAATAACAGAATCCCTGGATATGAAAGATTCCCTTAGGGAATTTCAATATACAGTGGAAAGTTTTAAAACAGACTAGAACAAGCAAAAGAAAGAATTTCAGATTTCATATCTTGAAAACAAGACTTTCAAATAAACACAGTCAGTCAAAAATGGAGGAAAAAAAGCAAGGGACATGTAAAACCTATTTGAGGTAATAATGGAGGAAAACTTCTCTGGTATTGATAGAGATTGAGACATTCAGATACAAAAAGGTCGTCGAACACAAGGAGGAATCATGTCAAATAGGGCATTGCCAAGGCACATAGTCATCAGTCTGGCCAAAGTGAAAGTGACTAAAATAAAAAAAACCTAAGATAGTTAACCAAAAAATAAAAAGAAGAAAACAAAACACAGTATCAGAAAATATCACTTTTAACAAAGGAAGATGGCAGGAAGAAGAAAGAAAGAGAGGACCACAAAACAAACAGAATTCAAATAAGAACATGGCAATAGATAACATTGAATGGAAATGGACTAAACTCTCCAAACAGAAGACACAGAGTGGCTGAAGGTATAAAAAAACAAGATCCAACTATATGTTATCTGTAAGACATATGCTTCACCTACAGAGACACACATCAACTGAAAATAAAGGGTTGGAAAAAGCTATTGCATGCGAATGGAAATCAGAAAAGAACAGGAGTAGCTATACTCCTCTCAGATAAAATAGATTTCAAGACACAAACTATAAAAAGAGACAAAGAAGGTCATTATATAATGATAAAGGGGTCAATTTAGCAAGAGCATATTACAATTCTAAATAGATATGCACCCAACACTGGAGTATCAGAGCTAAAGAAAAGTAAACCATGAAACAAGGATCATTGGAGATCTCAACAGTCCACGTTCAGCATTGCACAGACCATCCAGGCAGAACATCAACAATGAAACATTGGATTTAATCTGCACTATAGACCAAATGGACCTGATATACATTTACAGATCATTTTATCCAACAGCTGGAGAATTCACATTGTTCTTCTCAGCTCATGGATTATTTTCAAGGACAGACCATATGTTATACCACAAGACAAATCTCATAAAATTCAAAAAAATTGACATCCTATCAAGCTTTTTCTCTGACCACAATGGATTAAAATTAGAAATTAATAACAAGAGGAGCATTGAAAATACTCAAACACATGGAAATTAAACAATATGGTTCTGAATGACCAGTGAGTGAATGAAGAGATAAAGAAGGAAATTTAAAAATTTTTCAAAATAAAGGGAAAGAAAACACAACATATGGGATACAGCCAAAGAAATAATGAGAGGAAATTGACAGCCTAAGTGCCTACATTAAAAAAGCAGAAATGCTTCAAATAAAAAAACTAATGATGTATCTCAAATAACTAGAAAAACAAGAGCAATCCAAACCCAAAATCAGTAGAGGGAATGAAATAATGAAGATCAGAGCAGAAATAAACAAAATTGAAACAAAAAATACAAAAAAGGTAAATGAGACAAAAAGGTGGGTTTTTAAAAGATAAACAAAATAGACACTCTTTTAGCAAGTCCAAAAAAGAAAAAGAGAGAAGACCCAAATAAATGAAGTAAGAGATGAAAAAGGAGATACTCATTCAGCCTTTTTATGGCTGAGTAGTTCTTCATGGTATTATTTTATTAATCTATATTTTATTAATACTATATTTTATTAATCCACTCATGAATTGATGGGAGATCATTCTCCTAAGTGAATCATTGCAAGAATGGAAAAACACACATCACATGTACTCACTATTAAACTGGAAGAAATAACTGATGAGCACTGAAATGCACACAGGAAAATAAAACTAAGTTGAAAGCAGCCGGTGGGACAGGGGAGGAGGAGAGGGGAACAAACCAACATAATTGGTACTATGACACTATTCGGGAGACAGGCACATATATAGCCTGGACTCAAGCCTTACAAAAATGACTCATGAAACAAAAATCATTTGTACCCCCATAATATTTTGAAACAAAAAATTATTTAAACAAAAAGAAGAAGAAAGAGGAGATACTACAACTGATACTGCAGAAATCTAAAGGTTCATTACAGACTACTATGAGCAACTATATTTCATTAATTTGGAAAACATAGAATAAATGGATAAATTCATAGACTCAAAACACCAAAAAGATACCCAAAAGTTGAATAAACCAATAAAAATAACAAGATACAAGCAATAATAAAAATTCTCCCATCAAAGATTTATAAGGTTTATCAAATAAAGATTTTATCTAAGATGATTTGGACTTTTTTACCCTGAACCTTGATTTTAAAATGATTTTAGTATTTTATTTTCCATCAGAAACCACCACCAATCTGTTCCATACTTTCCTCATAGCATTTTTTACCTCTTTATTCCTGACAGTATAAATCAAAGGATTGAGCAAGGGAGTCATGATGGCATAAACTACTGCCACCATTTTGTCAGAGGAGAAAGTAGATGGAGGTCGTCCGTATACATACATGCATGGGACAAAGAACAAAACCACAACAGCAATGTGAGATCCACAGGTAGAGAGAGCTTTTCTCCGCCCTTCGGAACTATGATTTCTCAGAGAGAACAAGATGACACCATAGGAGACAAGCAACAAGGAGAAGATTATGATGCAGAACAACCCACTATTGATGACCACAAAAAGGCCAAAGGTGTGAGTGTCAGTGCAGGCAAGCGCCAGTAATGGATACAAGTCACACAAGAAGTGATCAATGACATTGGGACCACAGAAGGGCAACTGGAAAGTAAAGAGCATTTGTATCACAGAATGCGAGAAGCCCCCTGCCCAGGCTACCCCAATCAGAATGCCACAGAGCCTCCTATTCATGATGGAAGAGTAATGCAAAGGCTTGCAAATGGCCACATACCGATCATAGGCCATGGTTGTGAGGACAATCACCTCTGCCCCACTAAGGAAGTGTTCGGCAAAAAGCTGCATCATGCAGCCTTCAAAGGAGATCGTTTTCCTCTCATAGAGGGAGTCCATGATCGTCTTAGGCATAAAGACAGAGGAGTAGCATGCATCTAGGAAGGACAAGAAAGCCAAGAAGAAGTACATGGGGGATCCAAGTAGTTCAGGGCTGCTGAGAATGGTCACTACAATGAACATGTTTATCCCAACTATTGCAATATAGACAAACAAAAATACAACAAATAATATTTTCTGAACATTTGGATTCTGTGAAAGCCCCAAGAGGACAAATTCAGTAACAAAGCTTTGGTTGTGCATAATTTCCAAGGAAAACATGAAATCTCCAATAGTGGTGATCATTTAGAACGGGCAGTCATAATAAAGAAAAATTTGCTTCAGTTCAAGTTGTGTAGAATAGTCATCAACAACTTTGGAGCGTCCACATAAATAATTATCTGAGTGACTGGTGTTGTCACTGAGAACACAAAACTCAGAATTGTTGAAGGTAGTAGTGAAAGGTCAGGCAGAATTGAGGTGGAGATAAATTACTGAATGCCTTAAGGGAGCTATAGTTTCAATATTGGGGAAGGAAAGCATCCACATGTGGTAGAGAAGAGAAATAGTTTTGATCTCAAGTGCCAGCTTTGATCATTTACTGGTGGCTTCCTGGAGTGAATTGTTGAGAAGCATTCTGAAGCCATGTCTGAGTTATGAGAAAAGGACGTCTGTAATTTATTAGTGATGCCTGCCGTTGGCATGGAATTGGAGCAGGATGACCAGCATGACATCCTAACCTGGAGACTGCCTCACCTACAAATAGAAGAAGAATTAATAAGCAGTTTAAAAGCTCCTTGAAAATCATGGCTACTCCTCAAATATTTATTTGAAACTCTCGACTCTACTGGCCAGTTAAATGAATTAAATGGGTCTTGATAAAAGAGAATGATCTTTGAAAAATGCCTCGCTGTAAGCTTAATACACAAAATATATGCCCTCAGTGTTGAGTTTATTTTTAATCTTTCATATTAAAATGAGAACAGAAGACTATAATAATAATAATAATACCTATATCAGAGTGTTTCCAAGGTGAGTTTATTTTTAATCTCTCATATTAAAATGAGAACAGAAGACTATCATAATAATAATAATACCTATATCAGAGGGTTGCCAGGTGCCTAAGTGAAATATGTGGGGCTCAGGACCCACTGCCTATAACACGGTATTGATAGTCCTATTGTCCCTGTTTGATTGGTGGGAAACTCATGCTTAAAGAGATAAAGTTCAAGCAAACAATACAAGCTCGATCGGGGGTTTAAACAAACAATCTGTGGCTCCAGCACCCACTGGATCAATGGAGAGTGGAGTGGGATTTTCTTTCTTCAACAAGAACTTCAGAGTAGGGTTGACCTTTCCACAAACACAGATAAATTTGGCAGCCAACACGTAGGTAAGGAATATAAATAACAAGTTGCATATAGGACAGAGTCTTGAAGCTTTATTATTTATTTGCCAATTATTTCCACAATGTGGTCAGGTCTGATCCATTATAACTACTAAGGACATAGAGGTTACAAATGTATTTGACATTATCATAAATCAGAGAGGTGTGTATCTATTAATAGCTCACCTGCTCATCTCCCAGGATTATAATGAGGGTCAAATTTGAAAATGTAAAAATGTTGCTTATGATAAAGTGCCCTTACCAATTGTAGTTACTATTATCTAATTTTCAAGTCACCTACCTTACCCACAGAAAGCTTTGGAATGAGTCATCCAGATAATTATCCAAACTTTGACTTCATTTTCCACATGTAGACACAGCTTCACAGGTTGATTGGATCCTCATCTGTAACTGAGATGTATCAGTGAAATAGCACATATGTATATCTGCATGTGTTACTATCTGTATTATGTGTACACATATATTTTTGCTGAAAAAATAAGTGAAATATAAAACAGGAATTATTTTGAGGCTTACAAATAGGCTGATTTTTATGAATGCCACTTAGAGTTAAGAGAAACAATTCAATGTTAATAAAACTAACAAATACACAATTGCTTATGTTAATATCTGTTCTTTGGCATACTTTAAAAGAATCATTTCCATTATGTCTCCAGGGTCATTCCTATTGGTGTCTGCACAATGAACCCCATATCCAGTTACAAGTTGTTGTCAAGAAAACAAGAGTTCTATGAAACCATATAAGCTTTTGGATCAGTCAATACCCACCTATTACAAAGCAAAAAATATCAATATGTGACCCCCCTAGGCTAAGCTGTGCTTAGCCTAGGACTAAAGGAGGAAAGACAATGAAGTGAAAGGAGTAAGAACATCAGCTCCAGACTCACACAGACCTGGGTTCAAATCCAGGATCTTCTACTGGGGTGGAATATGTTACTTAAAATTCTTCAAATTCTCAAAGCCTCAGCTGCCACTTCTGTGTGTTTACAAGAAGAATGTCTATTTTTTTTTTTTTTTTTTTTTGAGACAGAGTCTCACTTTGTTGCCCAGGCTAGAGTGAGTGCCGTGGCGTCAGCCTAGCTCACAGCAACCTCAATCTCCTGGGCTCGAGTGATCCTTCTGCCTCAGCCTCCCGAGTAGCTGGGACTACAGGCATGTGCCACCATGCCCGGCTAATTTTTTATATATATATCAGTTGGCCAATTAATTTCTTTCTATTTAAGTAGAGACGGGGTCTCACTCTTGCTCAGGCTGGTTTTGAACTCCTGACCTTGAGCCATCCGCCCGCCTCGGCCTCCCAAGAGCTAGGATTACAGACAGGCGTGAGCCACAGCGCCCGGCCTAAGAATGTCTATTGATAGGGTTCATGTGAAAGTCAGATAAGGCAACACTCACAAAAACACTGATGCAGTAACAAGTCTGGAAGGTCATAAGGAGTGGTGAGAACAAGCTTCCAGAGTCATTTACACAGAGGTGTAAGAATAACATCGTCACTCATAATTTCTGCTTTACCATGACCAACATGGTTTTTATAGATCTTGTTATTAATTTTCAAGTGTAAAACATTTGGTATGATCCATCTCAGTACAGAAGTGACATTTTTTAAATGTATAACGCCTTTAAACATTCTTCTTAATTCATGAATAAATGACTCTGGCTCTCAGACCCACTGCCATCCACTCCTGTTCAGATAGCCTTATTGGACAAAGAAAACCTAATTGGGTGGAAATGAAGGCTCTATATTAATTGGACAATTTCGCAACTCTTAAGTGCTCCACTTCCTTTATCCTGGGTGTTCTAAGAGCAACATTATTTTAGAATTAGAATATTCTTTATAAATAAATGAATCTACCCCTCTTCTCTCAAATAAAGGAATTTCCAAAGTTAGTGTTCCAAAGTTAGTTCCAAACTTTGATAATGGAGAGTATAGGGTCCTCACAATTTGTGATCACAAGAGTTATGATTTTAAATCATTTGAAAGATAATTGCCCAAAATACAATGTGTCGTCCCAGGTTGAATCTTAGAACAGAAAAAGGACAGTTGTGGACAAATTAGTGAAATGTGAATATAATTTGATGTATCATTAAGAGTAACATGTCAATGTTCATTTAATAGTCTTGACAACTGTAGCTAGCTGTGGTAAGTTGATAAGAGTAAGGGAAACAGAAGTGTAAAGTTGCTATGCTCTCTTTGTAACTCTTCTGTTAATCTAAAATTATTCCAAATGAAAAGTTCATTAAAAAGAAAAAATAGTTCAATTTGTGTTAGCAAAACTCAAGCAATCCTAGCTTCATCATGTTCTAGCCACCAAGTGTCATTGAACAAATCACTATGCCTCAGCCGCCTCTGGTATAAAAGAGATAGCAATACTTGTTGAAGCTTCCTGACCCATGAAAGTAAAATAAACAGTCATTATTAATGTATTTTGCAAAGTAGAAATCAAATATTGATGTCAGCATTAATTTTATTCAGCATCTACCTATGGACAGAAAGCGAGATAGAAAATTGAATCTCTTAGGAAAATAACATGTGGTTTTAAAATCATACTAATTTTTAATTATACTCATTCTAAAACTTCAATGAAACTGCTTCTTTCATGTAAAACTTTTAGGAAACATATTAGTAAATAATTTCTTAATTATAGGCATGTTTATTATTTTTATACAAGTAACCCCAATTGTAAAGATTTATTCTGAAGCTGAAATGAGATGGGGAAGTTTGATAATGATAGATGGTGCCATGTCATTTATAATAGCGAACATTGAGAAATATCTAAAATATTAAATGGTAGGAAGAAGTTTATGTAAATCAGGCTATCAGAATTTAATAATACATGGTGCTATATATATTAAACACTAAAATATGAGGACATAGGAGAAGCATTTTTATTTATGAGTGAGAAAAACACTAACTACTGTAATTATTCTGCTCTTTTGTATAGATATTTTAAACATTATCTTATAATCTGGAAGAAATCATGGAAATTATAGTGACTTTTTATTTGCAATGTATATATAATTATTATTAGAATATTTAAAATTAAACATCAAGTTTAAGAACCACAATGCCATATTTTTTATCATCTAAACAGTTCAGACAAAGGAGGTGGGGTTCGGAGATATTTCATTTGAATAGAAGAAACTAACATGCTAACACTACACAGAATCTTACATTAAAATTGTAAGCTCTTGTATACTTTCCATAAACAGCTATACCATGGGGGCTGCCCTCCTTGTCCTCTATGCACTTACTTTGATATTAATGTTAAATTCATGTTCTCCTCTAGGTAACAGCTTATTCTATCCATATTTCTACTAGTCTTTCCTGATGGCCACACCCTTAATATGCTGGGGCTGCACTACAGATTGCTGAGTCCCCCTCGCAGGAACTCTTGGAACTGTGACCTTGGGAAGTTGACCTCCTCATTCCCCACTATCCACATTACCTACTATTTCCTTCTCTACAGTTTTTGCAATAAAACTAATCATAGCATAATTCCTTCTGAGAGTAATAGAATTCTTGTTTCATGGTTGAAATATATATAACATTCAGAAATACAAGAGGAATTAGTAGCAAGACTGTCACTATAAGAAATTTTTTTTTTTTTTTTTGTGAGAGTCTCACTATGTCATCCTGAGTAAAGTGCAGTGGCATCATCTTGCCTCACTGCAACCTCAAACTCCTGGGCTGAAGCCATCCTCTTGGCTCAGCCTTCTGAGCAGCACCTGGGAGTACAGGTGTGGACCACAACACCAGGCTAATTTTTCTGTTTTTATTAGAGACAGGGTCTCACTCTTGCTCAGGCTGATCTCCATCTGCTGAGCATAAGAAATCCTCCTGCCTCAGCTTCCCAGAGTGCTAGGATTATAACCGTTAACCACTGTGCTTAGCCAGTAATGTTTTTGTAGTTATATTTCAAGTAGCAAATTTTAGATGCATTAAATGTACAAATGCGGTCATATCAGTGACATTTGCAAACATTTTTCCAAATGTTGTCATTACAAAGAAAAAGAATAATTTGAAATCCTATTTGTAATTACCCTCCCTGTTAAGTTTCTTATATCCACCATATTTTTGATCTAGGATTGTTATTTATCAATAAAAGATTTATTCCTTGCCTGTCTAGCAAAGCACACTCCTTTGCCTGGAAACCTGGGATGGTGTCTTCAAATGTCAGAATTACAGATCCTTTTCTCTCCTGTCTATATTGCTCTGCTGATTTCCCTAAATCTCAAAGTTTATACTTTTACTCTTTCTGGAATTTGAAAAACAAAAAAACAGACCAACCAAAAAAAAAAACAAAAAAAGAAAACAAAAACCACTCTCTCTCTGTCCCCCCTGGGATCTTTTCTGATCAATGTCTGAACCTTGTCTTCTTCTGTTGTCTTAGTAATTCAGCATGTTTTAGGGGTGAGACAAAGCCAGGACGATGAGCACTAAAGCAATTTAAATTTTACTGAACAATTCTCAGGCAGGAACCTAATACTATTTGTGAAATCAAATATGTTAAGAAAATAAAGTGGATGTAGTTAAAATCAGAGACTCTAGCAAGACACGGCGGCTCATGGCTGTAATCCTAGCACTCTGGGAGGCCAAAGTGGGAGGATGCTCAAGGTCAGGGGTTTGAAAGGAGCCTGAGCAAGAGGGAGACCCTGTCTCTACTCAAAATAGAAGGAAATTAGCTGGTCAACTAAAAATATACAGAAAAAATTAGCCGAGCATGGCAGTGCCTGCCTGTAGTCCCAGCTAGTCGGGAGGCTGAGGCAGAAGGATCGCTTGTGCCCAGACTTTTGAGGTTGCTGTGAGCTAGACTGATGCCATGGCACTCTAACCTGGGCAACAGAGTGAGACTCTGTCTACACACACACACACACACACACACACACACACACACTAAGAATACTCCATTATATTTTGTGAGGCAGCTTTCTTACTCTTAATATTCTTCCCTGTGTAATTTGTTAGGGTGTCCTTGTGGAAACAATAAGTGCTTTATTCTATATTAATACTCCTGTATATGGACAGCCAATCTTGAATTCACCATATTATGTCAGTGTTCTTTATTTAGCCTTTAATCCCCAGAAAAATCTGCTTTTTAATCTAAAACATCAGGATGGGGAACGCATCAGAGTGTAAATGATAAATGAGAATATTTTACAAAGAATAAATAACATGGTATTAGACAACAAGGACAAAAATATAGACTTGTTCCTTTTCTAACTTATTTAGATTTCACTTGCACACGAAACGCTGAAGACAGGTCTAATTTCATTAGACTTGAATTAAGTGCTCCTACCGCCCCCAAACAAACATCAATTTGCATTCTTACAACTGCTATCTATTGGGCACTTATTATATATCAAGTGCTGTTCTGTGGACTGGATATGTACTATTTTATTTGTGTCAGCTTGGTAATATTATTATCCCTATAAATTATGAGTAGTCTAAGAGCCAGAAAGTTTACATAACTAGCTCAAGTGTGCACAGTTCTTAAGTGATAGATAGGCTCACGCGTTGCATTAAACCTTATAGCCTGACCACAACACCCACACTTGGAAGCACTGCATCGCAATTTGAAATCCTGTCTGAAAATGCAAACCTAGGAATTATAAAACTCACCATTTATCAGTTCCTTGAAAATTCTGGTGATATTAATTTCTCATTCCTTATGGGGAAAAGTCCTTTCAGGGTCTGGCCAAAATGGGAATGTTGTTTCTAACCCTTCCTTCTACATCTAAGAGAGACAGGAAGAGCATCTCTGGCAGACAGGTAGAGAATGTCTCCTATGGCTTATCAAGTGCTGTATTTAACATAGTCTCAGGAAAAAAAAAACAAAGGAAAAAAAAAAGCATCAATAGTTTCCTCCTTGGTTTCCTACCACAATTTTAAAAATTTCCCTGAGGGGTCATGACCCTATACAATTGCTTCTCAACTCCCCCAGGATTTGGGAATTTCCCATCAGTATGATTTTTGAGACACGGTTTTATTATATGTGCTTTGACTTTCTCAAGTCTTTGCAAAACTTTTATGTTCCTGATCGGAGAGTGTGTTTTCTTTTTGTTTTTCAACATCTGCTTTCTCTTAGAAGATGTTTTCATTTTCCTTCATGTTCAGGAATAGAGTACTAGATGTGCTGCGATAGAAGTAATCCGGTCAGCCCACCTCAGAGCCAATGCCAGCAAGCCCCACTAGCTCTAGAGCTTCCGGTTTCTGTTGGATAGTCCAAAATGGGGCCTTCCCTTGAGACATGCGACCTCTCTTGTGGGGGCATTCATTCTTCTAGTGGCCAAACCTCTTGCAATTGGTGCACTGGTCTCTTCCCAGGGGTGCCTGTCCTCTGGTTCTCCCTTTTCGTGGGGTCTGGGCAGCTTGGACAGGTCGGGTCTACCGAGGGCAGCAGCCAGTAGGGCGGCCTTTTTCTTCATCCTTTGATCTTTCTCCATCTGAGCGGTCTGGTCCTGGTTGACGTACACCTTCTGGCCACCTCCATTAACTATGTGATGCTCATGTCTGTGAATCTTTTGAGTTTCTGCAGCTTCCTCCAGATGTCGGAGTTGGGTATGCCTCACAGAGGCGCTTGTAGAAGTCATTGGGTGCCTCGACTGGCTTCCGGGTAATTAGGGAAACCTTGCCATGTTGGTTGGCTTTTTGGCCCCTCTCTGCGCTCCTTGGAGAAGAGTCTTTCGGTTCTGCTCAAGTGCCGCTTGTCCTTCTGGTGCATTGCAATCCCACTCTGAGTTGGTCTCAGGCACCGCTCATCATGCCCATTGTCCCACATCCAGGGTGCCCGCCAGCACCTGTTCCTGCAGCCACTTTCAATTTCCAGTCATGATCTGACACTATTCCTCATTATTAAAAGGGTCAGTAGTAGTTGTTGCCAATCTTCTCACGTGGGACGGTGTGTCTGGAATGCAGATTCCAGGAGATCGATGAGGGCCTGCGGTTTCTCTGAGTAGGACAGGATATGGTGTTTCCAATTCTATTCGTTGGTGGTGGATAAAGGCTGATGATACAGGGTAGGTTGCCTCAGCTGTTGGTTCCGTCATCCCAAACATGCAATGGACCTTGCTTTTCACACAGAGGCATCTGAAAGGCCAGGGTAAGGGGTTGGGCAGACCCCAACTGGCAGATGAGTGGTGGAGATGACGAAGGTGGAGCTGGTGCAGTTGGGGGTACCTGGGAGAGTGGCATGACTTGTGGGTTGTAAGGCAGTGGTGGATTCTTGACCGGGTCTCCTTGTTGTATCGGCTTTGCCTTGAGACCGCAGACCCCCTGAGCTCTAGAACCCTACTCTGTCCCTTGTCTAAGGGGACATATTTTGGGGAACCTCCAGCCATGAATCTATGTATGGGAATTGATCTGGGTGACCAGGAGTCCCAGTCACCACTCTCCATACTGAACATATGAAATTTATCAGCGTGCACTTTCGAACTGTTGGCTTGCATTCGGACCCTCCCATGTTTTAACTGCTTTAACCAGTGCTACCCCTCCGTATATCATCGACAGCACTCCTTTTCTGAACCTTGTACCTGCCAGGACTCAGCTCTCTGCTCTGGCTCCTCCTCTTTCTCTTTCATCAAAGACAGACAAGGGGTAGGAGCTTCTTTTTTTTTTTTTATTTTTTTATTTCGGCATATTATGGGGGTACAGGTTTTAAGGTTTCAATAAATGCCCTTTCCCCCTGCCCCCACAAGTCTGATTTGGGGTAGGAGCTTCTTTCAGGTGTCTGCCTGGCTGTGGCCCTTGTGGGAACTTAGGAACGTCTTGGCTAAGGCGTGCCCTTATCAAGCCAGGTCTGGTCACTCCCTGTCACGGGGCGTGAATCGCCGTTATGCCTTACAATGTCACCACAGAACCGCAGGTTAGGACCCACTCAAACCCCATGGCCAAAGCCGTGGGGCCACATACACAATGACTGCAAGCAGTCACTGAGATCCTTCCACCCACACATTCACAGAAAGGTTACACATTTCTTCCCCTGGGGGGTCCCTGTCCTTAGGAGGTGATCGGGCTCCTCCTCCATCTTACTGACAGGCCCATCCCTTAGGAGGTGATCAGGCTCCTCCTCTGTCTCACTGACAAGCCTATCCGTAGGAGGTCAAGCTCCTCTTCCCTCTTGCTGAGGGGCCTACTTGTAGGAGGTGATTGGGCTCCTCTTCCATCTCCTGGTGGGCCTCGCTGATGGGCCTGTCTCTGGTGAATCCTGAGACCCTACCTTGTCCCACATCCTGGACTTGGTGTGAGTGGTCCTTCCCTCTGGAGTGTCCGAATGAGTCTGAGGCCCTGCGGCTGGCGGGATGCTCCTGAGGAGCGAGGATTTCCTGCAATTTGTGGTTTGGCACTTGCTTGTCTCCCCACAAATGGTGGTCCGGCGCCAGCTCGTCTTAGTAGTAGAGGACCTGCTGTCTGCTGTGCTCCTCCCGATCTGGGAACCAAAATATTCCAGCAAGAGTACAGCAAGCGTAACAGCAAGTGTTAACAGGGACTGACTAGGGAAAGAACCGAGCAGCACAAAGTGGGTCGGAGAATCAGCATTTATTCTGCCGGCAGAATGTATTCCTCTGGCATGATCAGAGGGGCATGCCACCAAATTCTGAGCACTGCTTCCTTGTTCTCATCCAGTTTTATACACTTGGTGGGATTCAAAAACCATCCATTCTGCAACAAGTTTTTTTTGTTTGTTTTTTTTTTATTTCGGCATATTATGGGGGTACAGATTTTAAGATTTCAATAAATGCCCAGTCCCCCCCTCCCCCCAAAAGTCTGAGTCTCCATCATGACCATCCCCCGGATGGTGCACATCTCACTCATTATGTATGTATATACCCGCCCCCTCCCCTCTCCCACCTGCCCAATACCCTATCACTGTAGTACCTATGTGTCTACTTAGGTGCTACTCAGTTAATACCAGTTTGCTGGAGAATATATCTGGTGCTTGTTTTTCCATTCTTGGGATACTTCACTTAGTAGTATGGGTTCCAGCTCTAACCAGGAAAATATAAGATGTGCTATATCACCATTGTTTTTTAGAGCTGAATGTACTCCATGGTATACATATACCACATTTTATTAATCCATTCTTGGATTGATGGGCACTTGGGCTGTTTCCACAGCCTTGCAATTATGAATTGTGCTGCTATAAACATTCGAGTGCAGGTGTCTTTTTTGTAGAGTGTCATTGGATCATTTGGGTAGATGCCCAGCAATGGGAT
>VSMF01187990.1:0-36794 GCA_008750915.1 Microcebus jonahi
TGGCCAATTAATTTCTTTCTATTTATAGTAGAGACGGGGTCTCACTCTTGCTCAGGCTGGTTTTGAACTCCTGACCTTGAGCAATCCGCCCGCCTCGGCCTCCCAAGAGCTAGGATTACAGGCGTGAGCCACAGCGCCCGGCCTCAACCTGTTTTTTTAACTCCAAATTTTGATAACTTCACATGAAATATTTGTAATACTTTATTTAGAAAACAAATATATCCTTATAGAAATAAGGGCATACTGCTTTTTGAAGACTAGGTTCACATTCTTTTACCAGATTCTTTTAAACTTCTAGTTTTTTGCACTATCATAATTCATTATCTCCTTTTGTGACATGGAAATTCATTCAAACACATTCTTAAAATATGTATGGTATTATTAAATTATTAAAGATTGATTTGGTTTTTTTCCTCTTGTAGAGTATTAAAGGTTCTGTATTAACTGTGTGGCCCTTAGGAAAACCTAACCTTTTGGTCCCTTGCCTTTTTTTTCCTTTTGCTTGTGAGACTTTGGGAGATTTCCAATCTGACCCCTGTTCAATCAGAACTACTTACTAGAGCTCTTTTTTGGTAGGTTTGGTTTTTAAGATTAATTTCCTGATTTTAATATTAATGATTATCGTAGAAAACCTAGAGAACATAAAATAGTACTTAGAGGTTTCTTCCAGCTGGCATTCCCATTACCTGTATCATTTGTTCTTGCATTATTATAAATGTATATTAGGTTCCTTAATTAATTGAAATTATACTGAGCATACTATTATGTTACCTGCTTTTATCACCTTATGAGTGTGCAGTACAGGGATGCAGTTAACAAAATCCATACTGTGGGAAACTGTAGGACAGATGACTTGGTTTTTTAAACAAATAAGTGGTGAGAGAGAGGGAGAAAGAAAGGAGGAGGGAGGGAAAAGAAGTATAGAGAAACCTAGAGATTAAAAGAATCCTAAGAGACAAATCAGTCAGTCACAATATTTGAAAGTTATTTAGATTCTTATTTAAACAAATGTATTTTTAAAATGGTATTTATCTTTTAGAGATACAGCCTGAAGGTTTTACAGATGAAATCTAATGTCTGGGATTTGCTTCAAAATAACCCAGGGGAGAAGGGAAAAGGAGGAGGTTTAGATAAAATGAGATTGACCATGAGTTGATGCTCGTTAAGGTTGGGGTGATGTTTATATGTGGGGCTCTTTATGCTACTCTGTCTGCTTATATGTGTGTTTGAAGTTTTTCACAATAAAATGTTTACCTTTTGCAAGGGTTTTATTCTAAAATTAACCGTGAGTAAATTATTTAGGCAAAGTTACTCTTGGAATGTTTCCTAAATTGGCCATACATAGATTTGTATGTACAATCCTGTTCAATAATGTATAATAATGTGGGATATGAAATAGAGATCTGCATGTTACAGTAAAAATAAGTGTAAATGCTAGACTTACACCTAGTTACTGACATACTCTGTTTGGGAAAGGTGCATTAGAACTGAGACAGCTCATGTCTCACTGACCTGGACTATTTAAATTGTTTATATGTTCTCGTTCTCTCTTCTCTGGCTGAACATGTATAGTTTAATTCAATCAAATTAAATATGCATCTGATGTAGATCTGCTGTATTATTCATATTTCCCTGTGTTGCTAATTTTATTCTAAAATATGAATTTTAATTACTATATGTTATTCCATTTTGCAAATGTACCAACATTTAATTATCAAGACCTTTTGGTAGCATGTTCATAGTTACTCAATATTATAAATAACTCTTCACTATATGTCTTTTTATGTAAATCACATCTGTGACAATTTCTTGAAATTGCTAGTTTAGAAGTTTTCAAAGCATTCTACAACTTGCCATGTTGGCTTCCAGAAGGTTTGACCCAGTTTGAACTTTAGCTGATAGTGGATACAAATGTCTATTCACATAGCTACATTTTATATTTTTAGAAATATCCTTGCCGTGTTGAAAATCAGTGTCATTTTAATGCATTTCTGTGCACTGTGATGTGTGGTCGAATCTCGGGGAGGAAGTAGGGAGGCTGACTGTATTCTTCTTCGCAAGGACCTGGAAGAGCAGCTGGATGAGGAGGAAGGGGCTCGGCAGAAGCTGCAGCTGGAAAAGGTGACAGCAGAGGCTAAAATCAAGAAGATGGAAGAGGAGATTCTGCTTCTTGAAGACCAAAATTCCAAATTTATCAAAGTAAGACTATTTCCATGAAAAGTTGCTTTTAAAACACAGAAAATGTTTATGTTGATTCACTCACTGAAAGGGGCTTCAAACAGAAAACTCTCAAGATTTTAGGTTCATTTACTTGATTTTCTCTTTAAGTCTCTATTTATACAGATTTCTAAAGACACAGACACCATTTAATTTTTTAAACCCACTAGACAGCCTTAAAATCTTTTAGACGTTGAACTTGGACATTTTGTGCACTTGGATCATTTACTGATGGCTTGTTTCCATCTGTGCAAGTGTTAATTCATCCAACACTGGTTGTGGGACTCTGAATGCCAGGCAGCGGGGCCAAGTTCTAATGGCAGGCACCAGGATGAGTGAGCCTTCCTGCCTTTTGGGAATACGGTCATGCATTGCTTAACGACAAGGACACATTCTGAGAAATGCATTGTCAGGCGATTTTGTCCTTGTGTGAATGTCACAGAGTGTATTGACACAAACCTAAACGGTATAGCCTACTACACACCTAGGTTATGTAGTAAAGCCTGTTGCTCCTAGGCTACATACTTCAGTGAATACTGTAGGCATTTGTAACACTATGGTAAGTATTTGTGTATCTAAACTTGTGTAAACATAGAAAAGGTACAGTGAAACTATGGTATAAAAGATAAAGAACGGTATATGTGTATAGGGCACTTACCATGAATGAAGCTTGCAGGACTGGAAGTTGCTCTGGGTGAATCAGTGAGTGAATGTGAAGGCCTAGGACATTACTGTACACTACTGTAGACTTTATAAACACTGCGCACTTAGGCTACACTAAATTTATTTTTATTTTAAATGTAACTGCACTACAATATGATAGCAGTGACATCACTAGGCAATAGGAATTTTTTGGCTCCATTGTAATCTTAGGGGACCACCATCATACACGTGGCCTGTAGTTGATCAAACATCTTTACGGGGCATGTGACTCTAAACAATCCGTTGGGGTAGGCAGTGCCAATATTACTCATTTTCTCTCTAGTTAAAGAAAGTTGACTTTTATGAGTAACACCAAACCAGAGTTGTTATTTTGAATCCCTTTTTTGAAGCAGTCAACTTTTTCTATTCAGGAAAAGAAACTCATGGAAGATCGCATTGCTGAGTGTTCCTCTCAGCTAGCTGAAGAGGAAGAAAAGGCAAAAAACTTAGCCAAAATCAGGAATAAGCAAGAAGTGATGATCTCGGATTTAGAAGGTTAGTGCTTGGTGATAGAGAAGTTTAGGAGTGGGACATGCGACTGTAGATTTCACTATAATCAGAACATGTAATGATAGAAAGCAGTGTACATGGTGATTACTAATGATGACCTTCAGTTTGGGTTCACTTATTAAAATTGGTCTCTTGTAAGTTATTTTGTATTGCCTAGTCACTAAGCATTTATGATGGAATGGCTTAAAAGGGTTTTACTTTTTAAAATTTGGTACTATGATAAAAGATACTGCCCTTTGGTGGGCACGGTTGGGCTCTAAATTAAGTTTGGGTGGGACAGACCATTCGCGGACTTTCTCTGTGTTTAATCCAAAGCTGCAATACAGTGCCTAAGTTTCACCTCACAAAGGGACTGGCCGGTGACATAAAAGCTGGCAGGGACAGAGGAGATGCTGCTGAGGGCAGCAATATCTCACTCTAAGGGCAAACGTAATGTCAGGAAATCCTGGGACATTAGGACTTCCGCAAAGGACATAAGGAAAGAGGGTAGAAGTTGGAAGGAGCCTGCAGCTCTCCTGGGACCAGCAGCGAGAGATGTGTGGTCAGCGAGGGAGGGCCGGCTGGTGGCAGAACACGCCGGACAGGCGCCTGTGGGGCTGTGCCCCACTCTTCATGCTGTCAGGATGGGGAGGAAATGGGGTTGGTTTTTTTTTTTTTAAAGAACTATTGTAGGGTTTTGTTTGTTTATTTGTTTAGTATAGACAACAGAGGGAATGCAAGTGTGAAATTTCCATAAAACCCTTTTTACCAGTATATGGCTAAGGAAGCCCCCAGAAGCAGACGGGCCTGTTTTTTCTCACCTGGGCCATCAGCCTAGATGCTCCGTCCCATCCCATTCCAGCTCCTGCTGGAAAACACGGGCATTTGAATTGAAGGGGAGGGATCACCAGCGCTATTAAGGAATCTCTGCAGAATTTTAGAGGGGAGGGTGGAAAAGATGCTGAGCCCTCGCTGCCCACTCTTCCGCCTTCTCTCCCACAGTGCTCGGGGAAGGCAGTCTTTTGGGTTCCAACCAGGGTTCCCACTGAAAGGGAACTTCCCATTGGTGGCAGGCAGCTGGGGCACTGCCCCTACCCCTGCAGAGCCACTTTCCAGACTTGGGCACAGTGATGGGTTTGACATGAGAGGGAACCCTTCTGCTCTTACAGTGAGGCTCCACTTCCCATGAAAGGACGTCCTTAGAAAACCCAGTTTATTCCTTAAAATTCCATCCTCATGCTAATTTGCCTCTCCTTCAGTTTGATCTTGGCGAGTTTCAAATGACTGAGCAGTTGACACAGTGTTCTCAAGGCAGTGATATGCTTTTGAATAAAATGGCTTATTTTCAATTTCGATTGGTTTACATTTTGAGTTTATGCGTATGGTGTGTCACTCAGTGCGTTGAAGAGCTTCTCAAATATTGTCTTAAAGAACGCTTAAAGAAGGAAGAGAAGACCCGTCAGGAACTGGAAAAGGCCAAAAGGAAACTGGACGGCGAGACGACCGACCTGCAGGACCAGCTGGCCGAGCTGCAGGCCCAGATCGACGAGCTCAAGCTGCAGCTGGCCAAGAAGGAGGAGGAGCTGCAGGGCGCGCTGGCCAGGTCTGCGGCCGCCCCGGCTCTGGGCTGCTCGGGTCCCCGGGGAGTCAGTTCCAACAGGCTTCTCACACCTGGGAGGACCTAAAACCCCAGGGAGAGTGAGATGGGTGTACCTGCTGTGGGTGTGGGCCATAAGAAAGGCAAAAACCCAGGCGTACATCATGTGTGTCAGGGCAGCAAGGAAGTCTCATGAGACATTCTCAATAGTTATACTTAAAGGTGATTCGTCCTAAAATCCTGGGAGAGTCACACCAGAACAAATTATTTTACCACATCAGTGTTTTGCTTTCTGTAAATTACAGATGAACTTCAGTATGTTTTGGAACTTTAGAGAAAATCACTTTTGAGAAATGATATTCCAACACTTATAGCATGATTTGATATTTGGTTCTAAACCATTCAGTTTTACACTGAAATCATACATAATAAATATATTTATATGTAATGTTTCATTTCTTTATAAAGAATAACTGGCTACATAGTTGTAATACTTGGAGTTTAATTTATAATGTGTTATAATAGTCAAGAAAATCTTATAACAAAAATCTCTGTCACCTCAAACATCCTAACTATTCCCAATTAGATAAATTACCAACATTTAAAAACAGACATGTGAGCAAAAAGCTGTACTGTGGAAAAGAGGAAAGTAGCGGGTATGAAGGTGACGTGTCTCTTCTTTGTTCCCCAAGCATCTTTGACACTGCTGGTGCCCCGCAGGCTGGGAGCCACCATGATGGGCTGGGCTGCTTCCTCATGCAGTACTTGAACTGTGGCAATATTTTACTTCAGAGGAAATGTTTTAATATTCTCTACCTTTTAATGGGGAAATCATAGCTGGAAAGGGGGCTGGTGTGGATTCTAGTTCTGGCTCTCCCACTGCTAGCTCTGGGGCCTTCAGCAAGTCATTACCTGAGGACCTCCTGCCTGCCCCTGAGCGTCCGTGCCGGCCTCCCACCCCAGGAAGAGGGATGTGTGACTGGGGTCTCCTTGAGGAGAGATATTGAGGGGCTGAAAAACAAGCCACCTGAGCGCTGTCTCTGAGTGCTGCTTGTTCCGGGTGTTTTAACAGAGGTGATGACGAGACGCTCCATAAGAACAATGCACTTAAAGTTGTGCGTGAGCTGCAGGCACAGATCGCTGAGCTCCAGGAAGACTTTGAATCTGAGAAGGCGTCGCGGAACAAGGCGGAAAAGCAGAAAAGGGACTTGAGTGAGGAGCTGGAAGCCCTGAAAACAGAGCTGGAGGACACTCTGGACACCACGGCAGCCCAGCAGGAGCTACGGTGAGTGGGACAGGGAGCAGGGCGCGTGGTGCCCGCCGCCCTCTCCGCCTGGGTCACGCAGAAACGCCCGGTGTGCCTGCCCTGTTTGCGAGGGGGCGTGTTATTCTTCATGGCAGCAGGTGGGAGGGTGATGAAATAGCAATGGTTAGAAACAGACCAGCCTGCAGGTAGCAAACACCTCTGCAGGGGTGTGGAGGGACCAGCAGACTGAGAGGCATGGGGCGAGATGTGATCAGAAAAGCCATGGCTAGCCACAGGGCAGCTACACACAGAAGGGTGTCATAGGTGGCGATAGACAGGATGAGAGGGAGAGATGACACAAACAGAAACAGGAGATATGTGCGGGGCCAGGCACGTGCGGGCAGACCAGGTGGCGTGAGCAGTGTAGGCAAACAGACGAGAAGGGAGGGATGCGTGCACTAAGGTGGGAAGAAGGGGGAGTGCAGGTGCCTGACAGAGGTGTGCATCGTGCCGCGGCATGTGCAGTATGACAGGAGCCAGCAGCCAGGTGCAGGCATGAAGAAAGTGACGAGCATAGGCGGAGGCAGACAGAAGGTTCACAGGTAGAAAGCTGCAGCGTGGCAGCCCACATACAGACTGTCACAGGAGAGCTTCAGCAGCGAGCTGACGAGCAGAGTGCGCAGGGGGCTGCCCTGCAGCTCCCACTGGCAGGTAGATTTTCTGTCAGCAGCTGGAGTTGTGCAGAGAAGCTGTGGGAGGTGTCCCAGCTTGCTGTCTTGGCAGAGGCTGTTAACTCCTTCTCCCAGACTCACCCCGCCAGGTGGCTGGGGTTCACACGAGGAATCCCAGCCATAAGGGAACCCTCCCTGCCCGGCTGGTAGATTTGGTGGCTGCACACGTGTGCTTGTGTGTGCATGCACACACACACACGCACACACACACCTACACCCGTGCCAGCTGCTCCCGCGCGTGAGTGATGGGAAGAGTATCCCGCCACTCTGGGGAGGTTGCTAAGGCTGGGAATAAAGCAGGAAGGACAGAAGGAATCACCTGTGAAGACCAGCATGGTCAGGGAGGTAGAAATGACCCAGAGCAACCAGGTGGGAAGCACGTTATGGTGAATGCCCATGCTGTACCTGGAGAACAAGGACATGATCATCCAAGTCCACCCAGTAGCCAGAAACCCGGGCACCTGGATGTCACAGCGTCTGCAGAGCAGGTCAGCTCAGTAGAGCAGTGAGACTGCGGTCAGGTCGTAGGCATCAGGGCAGTACTGAGGGTGAAGAAACAGAGGTAGTGAGACTAATGTTTGTCCAGGATGTTGGCCACGAGTATGTACACCTCCAACAGCAATGCAGAGGTTGGTTGGTTTTCTTTTCAGCCTCTGTTCCCCACAGAGAAATGGTGTCTTGGGTGGGGCCCATCTGACAGGCAGGGTTAGAGGTTTCCTACCCCACTTCAGCAGAGTAACTGCTTTTAGCAGTTTAAGTCTTGGCCCTTCTCTTTAAAAGATCTGCTTTTTTCCTTCCAAATCATCATGATAAATAGACAGATAGATGATAGATAGATAGATAGATAGATAGACAGATAGATGAAAAGGCTCTAATCATTTTTATTTTTCCCATCCACTTCTTGCCAAAAAAAGAGAATACAGATGATCTTTTTTTATTTTTATATTTATTAAAAGCATATTTATTATTTATTAAAAGCATGCTATGTTCAACTGCACTCATTGATCCTGTTTTGTGACAAATTTAAATTGGCTTCCTCTCAACTGCACTACGTTCTTGCTAAGCACTTTAGAGAACTCAAGCCTCCTCTACCTATCCACTGGTTCTTCTCTGAATTATCTATTGCATTATTAGTATAAAAGTGACAGTGCTCAGGAAATCAAATTCTCTTCTTCAGATTTATTGGCATTTTAACTCTCTTAGGACTTATGATGAAAGACTAAAGGAAACTGGGTTGTTAACCCTGGAGGAGAGAAGGTGAAGGGTTCCTTTGAATTTTGGGTTCAAATAGGGGTAGGAAGAAAACTATAGGCCGGGCGCGGTGGCTCACGCCTGTAATCCTAGCACTCTGGGAGGCCGAGGCGGGTGGATAGCTCAAGGTCAGGAGTTCGAAACCAGCCTGAGCGAGACCCCGTCTCTACCAAAAATAGAAAGAAATTAATTGACCAACTAAAAATATATATACAAAAAATTGGCCGGGCATGGTGGCGCATGCCTGTAGTCCCAGCTACTCGGGAGGCTGAGGCAGGAGGATCGCTTGAGCCCAGGAGATTGAGGTTGCTGTGAGTGAGGCTGACGCCATGGCACTCACTCTAGCCTGGGCAACAAAGTGAGACTCTGTCTCAAAAAAAAAAAAAAGAAAAAAAAGAAAAAAAAAAAAAAAAGAAAACTATTGACCCAAAAGATAATGAGCTGACAGCAGGAGAGATTGTGTTGAAGTCTGATAAGTGAAAGTACTGGCCGCTAGAAATGAAATAATCTTGATGGAAGACTTGCAGAGGACAAGGCCAGACCAGTGTGCATCTTTGACCTCTGGCCAAGTTAGTGGAACTTGTAGCTGAGCTAGGCTGGACCACAAAGAATCTGCAGTGAATCCTTCTGGCTGGGCTGCATGCGACCACAGAGCTGGCACCCACTGGGGCCCTGTTCTCCTGGCACAGTGGTCACTGTGCCTCTGGATCTCACTACCCCACTGGTAAAGAGGGAAAATGTATCCATGTGGGAATCACCGTGCAAGTCACTGGTTATATGTTTTAAAGCATAGAGCAAGTTTGCCAGCAATTGCATCAGGATTATTGTAAGGTTACAGCTAATTAAACTGTGTTAATATAGGTCTTAGCAGGAGTGGTATTTACCTAACTGATTTCAGTCTTCATCAAACTATATGCTCAAACAGATGCTCAGATTGACAGATTTACAGAGTGAGTTGTCACAGAGAGTGAATTCTCTTCTAGGTAATGAAATAATTTTGGTTATTCAGGTTACCCTCTACATGTTATAGCCAATCATAAAAATATTAGAAAGCCATGTAAAGACATTTAATACTAATGTAATCTTGATACTCTGAGTGCAGGTTAGATAAAACCTCAATTTATCTCAGAACATTGAAATCCTATGGTCTTGTACCTGCTGTGTTCTCATATCAAACACCAGAGACCCTTTCTGAACCAGGAAAGTGACCCTTCAACCTGCTTTATAATTTTCCTGTCCCTTCAAAGGGTAACACCTTATCCCCAACCTTAAGCCACTTCCTGATAAGAGTTTTGGGAGTATGTTAGTTCATTTCAGCTACTTCACATGAATAAGAAAGAATCTTGCTTTTGTTATGGTGCAAGGTCCTGACTGGTTTGGCCTTTGCCTCCCCTTCTTTTTTCAAAGTCTCTTTGGAATGTTCCTTTTTCTGGTTTTATTAAAGTCTGCTGAGGTTGTGGCAGTCTGTTTGGCATCTTGTGTTAACCGAGGCCTGACCTACAGTGAAACTAGAGATACCATGCTGTGTCTCAGTTGTAAGTTGGATGTGGAATGGAAATTGCACTGGTTCTAGAAGGATTTCTGATATCACAATAATAGATACGCTAGCCTACTAGAAAATAGTATGTCAAATATCTATCAAAGGGATTGATGTAATATTAAAACAAAAATAACACTTCCCCCCCCCAAAAAAATATGTTTTTAATTTAATCAGTTGGCTGATTTTTTTTCAACTTCCTTCTTAAAAAATGTTTCTCTAGTACAAAACGTGAGCAAGAAGTGGCAGAGCTGAAGAAGGCTCTCGAGGAAGAAACCAAGAACCATGAGGCTCAAATCCAGGACATGAGACAAAGACATGCAACAGCCCTGGAGGAGCTCTCGGAGCAACTGGAACAGGCTAAAAGGGTGAGGGAAACTGCCGTGTGCCCAGGGTGTGGGGGAAGTCTGCCATCAGACCGGCTTCCACCCTCCCTGGCCATCCCATCCAGTCATCTATTGATCAGTTCCCAGGCTGTGTATGACACTGTGGTGGGCTGGTGGGGACCCAGTTGCTCCTAACTGCATTTGAAAACACGCTGCTTACTTAGGAAAGCCATGTGCAACCGCATGACTCCCACAGTCATCTCAAATCACATGTCCCTCCCCAGTGTCCCCTTTACTAGTGTCATCATCATTCTCCCAATGGCCTAGCCCAAACACCTGGAGTGGTTTTAAAGTCATTCTTCTCTCACTCACCTGCTGCCAGCAAGGGACAAATCCTGTTGATACTCCCTTTCAGGTGCTCCTTACATTCATCTCTCCCTTCTTGTCCCTCCCTTCCTCTGATCTCATCTCAGCCTCCATAAACACTGTTGCCATGCATATCATTGTTCCCTCTTCCGTATCTCATATGGAGGTTTTCCATCCTGCTGGAACTTAATCTCATTTACCCTCCAACTCACACCATCTGCCTATGCAGACTGGTCCTCATTCCTCCCACAGTCATCCTCTCCTTCGTGCCTTTGCTCTTGCTCTGGTTTCCCCATCTTTCCCTACTCTGCCTGGCACATGCCACCTTTTAATTTATGCAGTGACAATATTAACAGTTACTGAACATTTACGTTAGCATGTGTCAGTCACTGTGCTAAGTACCCACATGAATTGCCTTTGATCTTTATTACACCCGTATGGCATAGTCTCTGTCTGTATTTACCGGAGCAGCGTGTGCAGGTCTGTTCCTTACATAGAAATCTTCATACTCAGAGAACAGACGTTTTCATCCATTCATTCAACAGATGTTGACTGCAGGTTCACCGTGTGTCACGCACAGTTCTACAGATGGAACAAACAGTGCTTTTTATGGAGTATTGTAAAATAGCTAGTAAATTATTTTTCCCTTCCCTCTCCTAGTTCAAGGCAAACCTGGAGAAGAACAAGCAGGGCCTGGAGACGGATAACAAGGAGCTGGCGTGCGAGGTGAAGGTGCTGCAGCAGGTCAAGGCCGAGTCTGAGCACAAGAGGAAGAAGCTTGATGCGCAGGTCCAGGAGCTACACGCCAAGGTCTCAGAAGGCGACAGGCTGAGGGTGGAGCTGGCCGAGAAAGCAAGTAAGCTGCAGGTAAGCCAGGACCCTCAACCTGGGCACATCCTGCTGTAACATATAGCCATAGTTGACCCATTTTATCCCTCTGTGGCCGTGGCAAGCCCGCAGCTAATGTGCCGTGAAATGCCCGAAAGTCACCATCACAAGTAAATACATCAAATCCTCCGTGTCCCTAGTGTATGTGACTTTGATGAAGTTAAATAGTATTTATTTTAAGACTAAGATAGCATGCATTGGCCTTAGACCTAGTCAGTTCCACTTTGAATTATGTTTATAGTTCTTTGAATGGTTTTGAGCACAACTTCAACTTCTCTGTTAGTCTAGTAAATAAGAGAATAGGAACAATGAGCGAAAAAATCATACCTAGCATTGGTAAAGATTTGAGAAAATTGAATTTTTTATATACTGCTAATTGAAGTATAAATTAATACAACCTTTTCTAGAGGACAGATTGGTAATTTTGTATCATGAGCCTGAAACTAGGAATACCCTTAGACCCAATAAGTCTATGGCTAGTCATTTATCCCAGGGAAATAACTAAGGATGTCACACAGATTTAGCTTTGAGACTGTTCATCACAGAACAGTGTGCATGTGCAACCACCCCTCCGTACCCACGGGGGACTGGTTCCAAGATTTCCTGTGAATATCAACATCTGTAGAGGCACAAGTCCTGAATATAAAATGGTGTAGTTAGTGTTTGCAGATATGCATATCCTCTGTACTTTAAATCATCTCTAAATTACTTATAATACTTAATGCAATGTAAATGCTATATAAATAGTTGTTAATACTGTATTATTTAGGGAATAATGACCAAAAGAGTCTGTACATGTTCGGTACACATGAAATTTTTTTTCTGAGTATTTTTGATCCATGGTTGGATAGATATGGACCCCATGGAGGGCCAACTGTAATTGAAAATAACTTAAGTCCAATAATGGACTTGCAACCAGCAAAACGGTATAGTCGGATATTTATTGGTAAGAAATGATATACACTGTGTATTGCTGCATTGAAGAAACGTTACAGAACTGTGTTGTGCCAGAGGCCCGAGACCACTGTACAGCTCAGTGGTTCACTAGGAGACATCAGGACTGAGCGTGTAGCCCACTCGCAGCGCTGGTTTATCACGGTGGGAAGATACAAAGCAAAGGCGGCAAAGGCAAAGGGCACCTGGGAGAGGGCCTGAGCTGGAGCTTCCAGTTCTCCCAGTGGAATCACACAGGATGCACTTAATTCCTCTAGCAACAAGACATGACAGCACTTGTCGTATGAAATGCTGTCTCCCAGGAAGCTCCTTAGAGACCCAGTGCCCAGGGTCTGTGCTGGGAATGGCCATGTAGGCACTCCCTGCCTGGCGCACACCAAAACTCCAGACTCCCAGAAGGAAAGCAGGTGTTCAGCATAAACCAGTGTTTGCACAAGTAATTGAGGCACCGTGAGCCCTCTTTTTGTTTAGGGAATGGTGGGAGCCCTCCCAAAATCTAAGTTCCCAGACGCCAGCCAAAGGGCAGCATTGCAAGCCAGCCTTTCTAAGGAGAGCAGTCTCAGGCCTGCTCGGTTAACACGTGTGTACTGAAATATTCTGTATGTGCGTGCTCTCACATATCTGGGAAGATGTTCCTAAAAGGGAAGATCTCAGAAATAGCATTGTGAAGTCTGCGTACGGGGGGAGATGAGGTGAGTGACTTGTACTGGGTCCCTGTGCTGCACCAGGCGTGTGCTAGGCTCCTGCACATGTTGTTCCCCGTTTAATCCTCAATCATCCCCATCCAACAGGTGAGGAAGCTGAGGCTCAAAGAAGCTAAGGAATTTGCCTCCTCTGGTGACTTACCTGGCAACTTAGAGAGCCGGAGTTGAAGGCAGGGGGTCGCTTTTGACTCCAAAGCCCTTCCCCACCACTCTGTTTCCAAAACTGAAGAAGTGTGAGCTTTCTGAAGGATGTTGCTAAAAAGAGCGAAAATAGAAACATCATTAGCTGTGCGACATGTGTCGTTCCTTTGGCTACTATGCCTGTAGGACAAATGAGAACCAGGGTGTCCTGCTGTCCCTTCTGAGTCCTTGGGCTTCTGTAATAATAGCTGCTGTCCTCACAAAAATTTATAAAACATCTTATACCATGAAGATGTTTTTGGAAAATATTTTAGAGCTATCATTAACTAAGGAGGAAAAAGAAGAAAAATATTACCACATTATTCATGAAATCTGATCATAAGAAATAACTTAAATATTCATGATGAATTTAGAATACCGGATTTTTAAAAGTTTAACGAGCTTCTGACCGAATACCAGAATTGAAACTTCTTTGAATCTCTTTAACGAAGTTTTCAAGTTCTATAAGAGTGTGAATTATACTTGTCCCCTAAAGCACATGGTTAATGCACCTTAATGTGAAAAAGGATCAAAGTCCTGCTGGTCTTACAGCCTCTTCACATAGAATAGCAATCACTCTTTCAAAGGATCAGTGTAATTTTCATCTCTTCGTGATAAAAATAAAACAAGATAGTAATCCATAGTTAGGAGACACCCCCCCCCCCAGCCACACGTTCCCCTAGAGAGGGGGGCTTTGTCCTCCTCCTCTCCCTATTTCTGCAGTGGGCGGGCACTGCTTTAGGTATCTTTGGCGGTAGGCAGGTATTCGTGCCTACGCATTTGAGCACTGTTTGGAGGCAGTAGATTTGAGGTGGTGAAAGTCTTCCTTAACTCAGTTTGGCAGCTTAGGTTCACTCCCCTCAACCCCAAACTCTGCTCTGTTTGTGTTCTGTGTAAAAGCTGTGGTTCTGAACCCTTCTGTTTGCTTACTGTTGAGTTGAATTTAATCTTTTACTCCTTGCAGAATGAGTTGGATAATGTCTCAACCCTACTGGAAGAAGCAGAGAAGAAGGGTATTAAATTTGCAAAGGATGCAGCTAGTCTTGAGTCTCAACTACAGGATACACAGGTATTCCACGGGGAGCAGGGTCTTTATAGTAACTAACGTTTCTGCAGTGTATAAGTTGGTAAAATATGCTAGTCCCAGAATTATCTTCTATCTCACCTCTTATCATGCTGCCTGGACTGCAGTTTACCCAGGCAGTGATCCTATTGTGCACAATGTCTTCCTGGCCATTTTAATAAGATTGTTTTATTATGGTCGAAATTTCATGCTGACCTAAGACATAAATTCCATTCCTAAGACATAAAGGGTAGGTGGAAGCTTGCTCATCATACTGTTAACATGTATATTGAATCATCTGTTTTAGATGTTTTCAAGTCAGTTACAAGTTAGTTGACAATAATGTGGCACTCTTTTCTTGGAGTTTTGCATCTTGCTTTTATTAAAAATTTACAAGCATTTATGAGTTTTTATTTGCCTGGTTCTGGGCTAGGTGCTGAGGATATGGGGTGAAATTCTCAGACTAGCAGAAAGTGGAATAACTAGGTAGTTGGGGCAAGTTCAGTATAACTGGGCCACTTGCTGTGACAAAGAACATCCTGGTCAGTAAGACTACAGGAGGCAAGGCCAGACCACAGAACTGCATCAGCACGTGCCTTTGAGAGTCTCCAGTCTGAAAGTAACAGGAAAGACGTGTTTGCACTTACATTGTAGAAAAGTTAATCTAACAGAAAGTATAAGGGCAAATAATCAAGTGCCCAAGATGGGAGGTGATCCTGGTGAGAAGTGGGGTAGAGAGGAAGGGATTCCAGAAGTGCCTGGGGAGACACAGGGATGTGGGGACACAGGGAGGGAGGCCACGGCCTGGGCCCCTGGGGGACGCTGCTGCCATTAGTCCAGGCCAAGCTTGAGGCAGTGTTTGTGTTAAGAGCTTTGACAAAGTTGCCACATGTGTTTTTAAGTCATCTGTGTTTATAAGTGACACTGGGTATTTCTCATACACTGAGGCTCTCTCTTTTGTATAACATGAATTTTTAATAGAAGTGTTTTTGTTTTGGTGATAAACGTGACTTAAGTATTGACCTTTTGAAAAAAATAAACAGGAGCTTCTTCAGGAGGAGACACGCCAAAAGCTGAACCTGAGCAGCCGGATCCGGCAGCTGGAAGAGGAGAAGAGCAGCCTGCAGGAGCAGCAGGAGGAGGAGGAGGAGGCCAGGAAGAACCTGGAAAAGCAAGTGCTGGCCCTGCAGTCCCAGGTGCGTGTGCCCCCCCTTAGGAGGCTGTGGTGGCCTAGATGTGTGTATTTAGCAGCTAATATCCCTGCTATGCTAGGCTGTTTCAACTCCATTTGGGACAGTTAATTAGGTTGTACTAAATTAAGCCTGTTCAGTGTTTTTTCTTTGACCCAACCAAATGCTGGTTCTAATGTTGGAAGCCTTTAGAATAAAGACATAGGACTGTGTCAACCATGTATGGTTTCAATCAGTCATCATCTTATACACTATTAGCTAAGAAATTAAATTAGTCTATAGATTCGTTTTAAAATCATATAGTATTGACATACAGTATTTTTTTCTTATCATAAAATATTGAAAACAAAATTTTTTTCTTCTTCAAATGCAAAAACCAACTGAGTTCTTTAATGTTGATCTTTTTGTTTTTCCTTGCACAAAACCTAGTTGGCCGATACCAAGAAGAAAGTAGATGATGACTTAGGCACAATTGAAAGTTTGGAAGAAGCCAAGAAGAAGCTCCTCAAAGACGTGGAGGCGTTGAGCCAGCGCCTAGAGGAGAAGGCGCTGGCTTACGACAAGCTGGAGAAGACCAAGAACCGCCTGCAGCAGGAGCTCGACGACCTGACGGTGGATCTGGACCACCAGCGACAGATCGTCTCCAACTTGGAGAAGAAGCAGAAGAAGTTCGATCAGGTGGGGCATCTGGGTCCTGTCTCCCACACGCAGGCCTGTGCCACACGTCATTTCCTCCTGGCAGAGCTCTCGGTTTTGTTGTTATGTTTTACATCATCTTTTCTTATTTAAAGACAACTAAAAGTGATACAGGCCAGGTGTGTGGTAGCTCATGCCTATAATCCCAGCACTCTGGGAGGTCGAGGTGGAGGATCACTTGAGGCTAGGAGTTCAAGACAAGCCTGGGCAACATAGTGAGACCCTCTACAAAAAAATTTAAAAATGAGGTGGGGAAAGGGCATTTATTGAAACCTTAAAACCTGTACCCCCATAATATGCTGAAATAAAAAAAAATTTTTTTAAATGAGCCAGTCATGGCATGTGCCTATAGTCCCAGCTACTTGGGAGGCTGAGGCAGAAGGATCACATGAGCCCCAGGAGTTTGGGGTTATAGTGAGCTATGATTATACCACTACACTCCAGCCTAAGCAACAGAGCAAGACCTCATCTCTTTAAAAAAAAAAAAAGTACATGTTTATATCAAAATTGGGAAAAGAAAAGCAAAAAAAAGGAAATACGAAAACACTCATGATATAGTAGTAGCATTCTTAGCAATAAGGCTTACAGGTAGTGAATGAGAAGAGTTTACACTGCTGTTCTGACTGTTGCTAATACTCCGTGTGCCGTTCTGCGTAGCTGTTGGCAGAAGAGAAGAACATCTCTGCTCGCTATGCGGAAGAGCGGGACCGCGCTGAAGCAGAGGCCAGAGAGAAAGAAACCAAAGCCCTGTCCCTGTCCCGGGCCCTCGAAGAAGCCCTGGAGGCCAAGGAGGAGTTTGAGAGGCAGAACAAGCAGCTCCGAGCAGACATGGAAGACCTGATGAGCTCCAAAGATGACGTGGGGAAGAACGTAAGTGGCCAGTGGGCCCCACGTTTAAGCACAGATCAGTAACCCTGGGGCTTGCTTGGGGCCTTCGAAAAGGGAGCAGGCGAAGGACCTGGGAATGCACAGCCCACTGCAAAGCAGTCTAGGAGTGTCTGGGCCCAGCTGTCAGCTTTTCTGCAGTCTCTTCTCTGTCACAGACTTGGAGTTCTGGCAGCAGCACTGGCCAGTCAGTGGTGACAGTGTTCCAACCTGCATCCTGGTAGGGGGTCTTTCAGCAAAAGGGTTTCATTGCTCTGCAGTCACAAGTAGTTCACCAGATTCCCTCTGTCTCCAGCGCAGAATAGGGACCTGGAGCGGAGGAGGTGGGACCGCAGCTGTCTCTAGCCTGGGTCTTCCCAGTGAGGCCCCGTTGTTTCCCGTGAAGGCTTCAGTTGTCTGGGGGCTTACTCACAGTTTCGAGTTTCTGGGGCACTTTTCTCTTTCCATCGCACATATCTTCCCCAGGAGCTGCAGTGATTTTTATTTACCTAACGTCCCTCCCTTAGCATATGATGTGTTGAGGATAGCAAACCGGACAGGCCTGGCATCCAGAGATGAGGTTCTGGGCCTGGCTCTTCCAGCAGCTCCCATTCTGACCATGGGAAGCTGCTTAAACTTTTTAAGCCTAAGTTTCCTTATCTGTCAGATGGATATTATACTTTCCCAATTTCAGGAAGCTACTGCACCTGCTCTGAGCAGTATAAGGTCCTCTATAAAGGTAAGGTCTCATTTTCATGGGACATGCCATCCAGCCACATTGTAAGTGAGGGAAGACTGCCACCTTCTTGCTGGGTCTCCTCAACCGGGTGTTCAGGGACCAGCCCTGTGGATAAGAAGAGGCCACTGAACATGGAAATGACCATGATTACTGAGTAAAGGTGGAGAGAACTCTGCGGTTGCCTCCAATTCCTTATGACCTGATCCGTATTAGTTTTCCCGAGAATCAGCACTCGTGTGCTCATCCCATAAACATGTCTTTTGTGCCTACCAAGGACCAAACACTGCTTAGAAATGGCCCTCCTCCTGTCATCAGTCTTCTCCTGCCCTGTGAGAACTGACACGGTCATGCCCAGCAGCACCTAGTGCACCTCCAGAGGCTGTCGTGAGGGTCAGATGGGACAGGATGTAGGAGCACCCGACACAGTGTTCGGGACAGAGAGCTAGGTCAGTGTTTGTCCAGAGGAAGAGAATCCTCCTTTTAGTTTACCTGCTTCACAGCCTCAGCCCACCCTAGTATTCAAAAGTTTCCACATGTGCATTTTCAATATGAATGATCTTTTCTACAGCAAGAAGAGGTGTCTGTCGTGCCTGTTCCACACAGACAGCAGGCAGGGGACAGATAGTTTCCCCTGACATTGTTCTTAGGCTTAGAGGTCGTCAGAGGATGATGATTAGAGAACATGTATGAGTAAAGAAATCAGAGCTGCAGTTGTAAGTTGCATACTCTGAAATGAGGACCAGCAGCAGCCTTGATGTGTGTGTGTGTGTGTGTGTGTGTGTGTGTGTGCACGTGTACGAGGCTGGCCCAGGTGGCTCCAGTGGCCAGCGTGCCATGAGGGGGCCTATAAAATAGGAAGACTGCTGTCCTTAACTTGTGCCTCTGCCAAGGGTCAACTCTTTCCTGATGCTTCCGGTGGTTTAGGTTCATGAACTCGAGAAGTCCAAACGGGCCCTAGAGCAGCAAGTGGAGGAAATGAGGACCCAGCTGGAGGAGCTGGAAGACGAGCTCCAGGCGACAGAAGATGCCAAGCTGCGGCTGGAGGTGAACATGCAGGCCATGAAGGCCCAGTTTGAGAGGGACCTGCAAATGAGGGACGAGCAGAATGAAGAGAAGAAGCGGCTGCTTATTAAACAGGTAGGTCGAGGGAAGCGTGGCCTCTGGAACAGGGTTTGCAGGTTCTGAGCCCAGTTCTGGGTCAACGTCCAATTCATCATGTTAGAACATACTGGCTGGAGTAAAAGTAATTTATTTGATCATTTGAGAATTTTATTCTTTAAATTTTATTGTAGTGGGTTTGGATTCTCTACTTCTCAGACAGTATCATTGCTGCTTACAAGCCTGGGCACTTACCAATCGAAAAGCCCTCAGGAATCTCAAGGGAGTACCTGGTTAGGTTCATGTTCTGTCCCAGAACGTGGCAAGGAAAGACTCAGTGCTTACCAGGCAAGCTGACTCAGCAGATATCTGTAGTTCTGAATCCTGATTAAATCACTCTCCAAAAGAATAAAAGCAGATACTTAAATTTTTTTATTTTAAAAAGTTGCTAGCCATGTGTGATTTGTATGCTTTTCTGAATGTATAGTAAATACTTTTCTAAATGTATGTTAAACTTCTAACCTCAAACTTTACTTTAAAAACTGGATATTTTGACAGTCCCTTGGAGTTCATGGTAATAAGTCCTGGATTTGGAGTATATTTAATTTTGCTTTATTTTGTTATTTTCATTCCACAAATATTTATTCTATTGGTCATTCATTGCTGGATAACAAATTACCCCAAACTTAGCGGCTTAAAACAATCATATGTCACGGTTTCTGTGGGCCAGGAATTGGTTCTGGAGCAGGCGGGACCTCCGTCGGGTGTCAGCAGGAGGCCTCGGCACCTCGCCCCGTGGGCTTCTGCAAAGGCTGCTTGGGTGTCCTGGAGGTGACTTCCCCAAGAGTGAGAGGAGGAAGCTTCCAGGCCTTTTATGACCTAGTCTCCCAAGTCATACACGGTCACTTTCTTTTTATTCTGTTCACCGGAAGTGAGTCACCAAGTCCAGCCACATTGGAGAGGCGCTCACTCTCAGTGGTGGAGTATCAAAGAATTTGGAGACATATTTTAAAACCACCACTTTTACAAATGTCATGTAAGTGGGTATACATAAGTAGCCTCTTGTTATCCTTGAGGTCAGAGCCCAGACTCTGCAGGAAGGAGCAAGGGGACGATGGGCAGCTCTGCGTGACGTGGGAGCAGCTGCCCTGCTCCTCCCCCCCCCGACCCCCTTGCAAAAGCACAAGCAGCACAGGTCTTGCTTTACCCCTGTGGAGAGGACTGGTTGAGCCACCCCTCACCCCAGGCCTCTTCGCTTCCTTGCATCACCCCAGAATACTTCCCTTCCGGGGGGGCAGTGCTGTTCTGTTCGTGGGGAGGGCAGCACCTGGGGGGTAGGGAGCTCTCCTTGCTCGTCTGGGAGCCCCAGTGCTAGCGCGCCGTGCAGGGCACGGCCGCCCTCCATAAATACTTCCCACGTCAATGGGCGAAGCACGACAGGTGGGAAGGCCTTGTCAGGTGTGGACAGACTGGTGAGCTGCTTTGCTGATAAAGTTAGAGCTGAACAGCTTTGTGTCCAGACCTCCTCACTGGTGACTGAGGCACCAGGATTCTGTTTCAAAGACGAGAGCACCTTTTCCTCAGCGTCCCCACCCAGTGGTGTGAACAGCAGTAGTGCCCCATCCCTGTGCTACACTAGGACGACAGTCCCAGAGCCAGGGAGTGACAGCCAGGGTGTGTCTGCCTCAGTCTCCAGCCCACGTTTGTCTCATTTTCTTTGTCCTCACTCTCCATGTCTACTCTAAAGCCGGCCTCCATGTTGTCCGTCTTCCGCTGCCTCTCCCGCTCAGCGGAAGGCGGTTTCTGCCTGGAAGCCCTGCAACCTGGCGAGCCGCACCGCCTCACGGCTCTAGGAATCCGTGCCCACTCTGTCCTCTGGGCTCTCCCCAGGGCTCCACGCCCCTGCATCTGTCCCAGCCCTTAATCTATCAAGTTGTTACCTCGCCGTCTCAGGTCTTTCTGTCTTTGCGTCACCTAGACTATGAGCCCGAGTCGAGACTGCCTTCCCACGTGCCCTCGGAGCAGTCAGTGGGCATGGCTCGTACCAGGTGTTCTTTAAAGACCCTTACGAGCAGAATTCAGCTACAGTGCTTTTCTGTTAATAATAACTGCCCGGTAACTGGAGCACCTCGAGAGCCCTCAGACGGTGACGGGCGCCTGTTCTCTGCGAGCGGACACTTGCATGTGACCAGGCGTAACCCTGTGCCACCCACTAGGTGCGCGAGCTGGAGGCAGAGCTGGAGGACGAGCGGAAGCAGCGGGCGCTTGCTGTGGCTTCCAAGAAGAAGATGGAGATAGACCTGAAAGATCTCGAAGCTCAAATCGAGGCTGCAAACAAAGCCAGGGATGAAGTGATCAAGCAGCTTCGCAAACTCCAGGTACCTGCAGCCACCAAAGCCCCTGGGCAGCGTCATGGGGCCCTGTTGAGATCCAGCACTAGGGACCCGGGAGGCTCTTACACAGAGTCAAACTGCGGAGCTGGGCAGGAAAGTGCCGCGCAGCGTCTAACCTGTCACTTGCCACCAAGCTCCCTGCTGACCCAGCGCCACTCCAGGGCACACAATACAGCGGTCACCCGTGGCTGTGGGTTGGGGTGGCAGGCTGTGAAGATGGCACGTGTGTGTGCATCTGCTGTGTCTGCAGGATATGCTTGAGCCCACTTAGTGAGACAGAGCCGGGGTGGAGTCACCACATGGATCATCCTTGCTGGAACACACTCTTGTGGCCCTCAACGGCCCCTGGCAATGCCTGACTCAACACCCACCTGCCTCACCTGGAAAGGAAGGTTCTAGGCCTTTCCTCTGTTAGTGCCGTGAGCATTGGTGATCTTTTCAGTCTGTCTTGCTACCCCAATGACATGCCAGTTTTCACTACCACAATCAAAAAGTGATCTCTGTAATAGTTCACGGTGTGGGTGCGTGGAATGGGCTCCCATGTGTACCACTGATGGAGACATAAATAGGCACAAAAACTTTAGAAAATGTCCCTTCTTTTGACCTTGGTGATTCCACATCTTGAGAATTTATTCTGTTTTGAAGATTTTTGCATATGTATTTATAAGGGATATTGGTCTATAGTTTTCTTGCGATATCACATCCGTATGTATCTTACTTTTATAATCTGGGAAAAGTATCATAGGTTTAAAAACTAAGAGTGTAAACGACACTAAATCCTTCTTATTTAATCTTAGGCTCAGATGAAGGATTACCAACGTGAATTAGAAGAAGCTCGTGCATCCCGAGATGAGATTTTTGCACAATCCAAAGAGAGTGAAAAGAAATTGAAAAGTCTGGAAGCAGAAATCCTTCAATTGCAGGAGGTTTGTTTGTTAATACTTATTCATGCATTTGTTCAACAACTGTTTGCCCTTAAAATTTCTCCAAGATCAGATAAATATGTCTTAATATCTTTGCGGCCTAGTGTAGTTTTTGTGGGTTTTTTTTTTTTTTTTAGTCAGCATCCCTTTTTAATCTGATCCTGAACCATCTTGTTGCTTCAGTTCAGCAAATAGAAAGTGATCTCACTTTGTATATTCCTCTACCTGGCTAAAGGCAAAGGAGTGGATTTGTGACTTTTCAAGCCACCTTCTAGGCTTGGTGCCCTGTATGAGAAAAGGGAGTGACACTATTTATTTGGTGTTGGTAAGTTTTAGATTCATTTAACTCTAACCTTGGTGATACAACATTGCCTTGTTTTGCACAGAAGCACCATTCATGAGATACTTAAAAGGAGAGCAATTTGTTTCATTAAATTCCTATTCTTTCATTTATTTATTGTGTAAGTTCTCATGGGGAAAGGACTTATGAAGTGTTGCATATAGTATGGAATTATATCAGTGCAAGGCACACTTGAGTATATACATTTCTGTATAGATGATGGACGATCAGAATGTATTCAAACCTGGAAAGGTATTAGCTTAGGTGAAACGTCGATATCAGTTAATATGAAAAAACTCTCCAATACAAACACCTAGAGATGTTGGATAAAATAGTACCAGCGAGAGTTGAGCTTGCAGGAAAGAAACGGAGCTCCCCGGGTGTCGGGAACGGAGAAAGCACCGAAACCCAGACCCACAGACACTGAGATTCCCCCAGAGCCGGCTTTGGGTTTGATCACTCTTGGTTTGCTGTTCTATTGTTTCTTGCTCTTGCCTTCATTTCTTTGGATTTTTTTTCTTTTTCTGACTTCTTGGGTTGGACACTTAGCTCATCAGTTTTCACGCTTCTTGTCTAACGTGTTCATAAAAAACTAAATTCCCCTCTAAGTTCTGTTTTCACTATATCCCACAAACTTTGACAGGGTGTGATTTCATTGCCATTTAATTCTGATTTCTATTATGGTTTCTTTTCTACCCATGAATCATTTATAAGTATGATTTAAGTTTTTAAATGTATGGCTTTTTTTTTTTTAGTTGATTGCTAGTTTTATCACATTGTGGTCAGAGAATGAGAACAGCCCTAGGGCCTAGAACATGATCAGTTTTTATAAATGTTCCAGGTGTGCTTAAAAAAAACAGTATTCATCAACAAAGTAGAATGTTTAGGCTCTGTGTATCCATCATGGGGTCGATCAGTGATACCCCAAATGCTCATTTTCCCAAAGGTGACAGGGCTCTTGGTGCCAGCCTCCTAGGGAGTTCCTGGGCCATCATCACCTGGGCGTCTGAGCAGCACTCCTTGCACCCAGAGCTCTCAGTTTTTCTGAAAGCACACAGAGCCAGAGGACAGGGGCACAATGAGGGCCCAAGAGGACTGAACAGCAGAGGCCAGAAGGCAGCGCTGTCTGCCCTCAGCAGTCCTGCAGTTAGGCCCGCCGCATTCTGCCTCTGCCCTTGTATCCTAGACAGCTGCCCCTTCTTCCCTCCTGCCTCATATGCGAGGACCCTGTGCTAGAACTGGGCCTTTTTGGAGGCCCTACATCCTATGCACTAACATGAGAGGCAGGTGCACGTGCCAGAGCAGTCAGACGACCTCCTGCGCAGTCCTGTTCCTCAGACATCTTCAGGATGTGCTCTTGCCAAATGCAGCATCCTGTGGAAGGGGCACCTGGTGGGAAGAACCCTTGCTGGACAAGGAGTTGGAACTCTGACTTGCTGCTAACCAACCTTGGGACTTTGGGCCAGTCTCTCCATCCATGTCGGCCCCAGTTCCCTCATTGATAACATAAATGCACCCTTGACGCCTTTCTGTGGCAGTCATCTTTCCAAGGAAATTGGTGAACAAGCAGCCATCAGGCAGTTCCTCCCCTGTGTTGACAGGCACAGGGCTGTCCCCATTACCCTGCCCTGTCCTGTGGAGCTCCAGTGGCCTAACTGGCCATGGCCCCATCCTCTTTGAGAAAGAGGCCCTGCTCACTGCAGAGCCCCAGCTCCCGAAACACCTGAGCCTCTGCGGTCAAGCCCTGCCACCTCCTCCTGCAGGAGCTGTGACGCTTGTTACACTGCGCAGCTGCCTTGATACTCACTGATCTGTCCAGCTTGCGTCCTTGATCTCCAGACTATATGCGATACTTCAGGATCGCAAGCTGGTATAGCTCATGCTTCTTTAGGACTTGGGGTTTGTGCTCAGTTTGTGTTAAGAAACACCAGCTTGCACGAAGGGCAGGAATACAGCCACCTCTTACGTTGGAAGTGACAACAAAGCCCTTGCATAGATAGGGCTGGCCTCTGTGGACATTTCTGTTTTAGGATACTGGCGCCACGCATCACCCGGCTGGCACGCACCCACACAGATTTTCTCCAGCAAGCTTGCCGGCTTCGTTTCTCACATCTAAGTGACAGCTTGACATGCATGTGAACAATGACTGGAGCAAGGTCGCTGCCACTCCAGGCACTGCCAGAGTCCCCCGTGCGGAGACTGGTCATGACCAGAGCTTAACGCACAGTCTCAACTGTTTAGGAACTTGCCTCATCGGAGCGGGCGCGCCGACACGCCGAGCAGGAGAGGGACGAGCTGGCCGATGAGATCGCCAACAGCGCTTCTGGCAAGTGAGTCTCCTGGTGGCGGGCGGGAAGGGCAGCTTGGCCCTGTCCTCTTGGGCCGCTGTGGCTCTTTGCCCTCGCTGGGAAGGCTAGGGGTGTCATCTGGCACGTAGGAGTCGGTAGCTGGCTTGCTCACCCATGCAGGGACTAGAAAGACGCCGAGCTGGGGCGGCCTCAGCCCCTGGCTGTCAGACCCCTAGGCCAGTCCTCCTGCCAGCCTTGCACACGCCATGGTGCTGCGAGGACCGCGCTGGCTGCTCCCCAGGCCTTCTCTCTCACGTTCGTTAGGTTCCTTAGACATGACCTCTCTGTCAATTCATTTTTCATTAAAAGTCATTATCTTTGATTTCCAATTAAGTAGATTTCTTCACTTAATTCCTGGACTGAGAGTTCATCGTGTGCCTTTTTGAGCATGCCTGTGACGCTGGAATTTTATCCTCAGTGCACTAGAAAACCATTAAAGAGTTTAAGCGAGAGAATGCTGGATCTTGCTTGCATTTTGAAACTTGGCCCTGGCTGCTGTCTGTGGAGGACAGAGAGGGACAGAGGCAGCAGAGGGAGGCCAGCTGGAAGGCAGAGATGATGGGCCTCCTGCCCTGGGTGCAGACGAGGGGTGGGGGGTTGGAGGTGTCATCAGTGGGACCTGTGGATAGACTCGGACGCGGTGCAGGGGAAAGCGAGACATCCAGAAGGATGCCCAGGTTCCTAGCAGCAGGGTGGGTGGCGGGGCCTCCCTGAGTCTCCCGGTGCTGTGTTCAGCTGGTATTGAGCTGTCGCCACCTCCTCACCCCGCCAGGTCGGCACTGCTGGACGAGAAGCGGCGTCTGGAAGCGCGGATCGCGCAGCTGGAGGAGGAGCTTGAAGAGGAGCAGAGCAACATGGAGCTGCTCAACGACCGCTTCCGCAAGACCACACTACAGGTGGCCCCTGCAGCAGCCGTCACCTGGGAAGGGCTGTGCTGCCCCCTGGCACGAGCAACTAAACCTGTCTCCTCTCCAGGTGGACACGCTGAATGCAGAGCTAGCAGCCGAGCGCAGTGCTGCCCAGAAGAGTGACAATGCGCGCCAGCAATTGGAGCGGCAGAACAAGGAGCTGAAGGCCAAGCTGCAGGAACTAGAGGGTGCTGTCAAGTCCAAGTTCAAGGCCACCATCTCAGCCCTGGAAGCCAAGATTGGGCAGCTGGAGGAGCAGCTTGAGCAGGAAGCCAAGTAAGAGGTTTTTGCTGTTGTAAACCAAAACCTACCGCTTATCTGCTCCAGGCCAGGCTCGGTCTGTGTGTCAGAGGACAAAACACACACCCTTTGCCCTTGGGGGGCGGCTGGGAAGAGACAGCAAGAACTGACGACCAGAGTGGGAGACAGAAGGTGGTGTGGGCCGTAAGAGAAGTGCTGCAAGCGTTCTGAGGTTGGAAGGACAGGCAGCCGCTGCGCGCTGTCGGGGAAGGCTGGACTTTGCCTGTCAGCTGCTCCTGGAATCAGCTGAGGGCGATCACACTGTGCCCCGTGATCTCCTGGGCACCGTAAGTTTACATCTCTACCCAAAGTCGATTTCCCGAGTTTGTGGCGTCCTGTGAATGTTATAATTTGTCACCAGACAAAAAATGCAACATGACAAAAATAATAGCTTGCTTCTCCCACAAGAATGGATTGCTTAACAGTTTCCATTCTGTCATAGTAAAGCCTTCTGAAATGTATGAGGAATTGCACAATACAGCTTTTGGCAGACATTTACAAAGCTGTTAGATCACAGGCTGCCAACACTAGAGGAGACCTTCAAATTCACCCTCTTGTTGGGGAGCTCAGAGCCCAGAAATGCAGGGCTCTGCTCAGAACCCCACATCCTCCTAGCCCAGCATCCCAGGACTCCTGCCCACTCTTGGACTCCACGAGACTAAAAAACAACCATCACAGGTTTGTTTGTTTTTAGTTAGAATTAACGTAAATCACTCTTTCAGCTGACTCCATCCCTGTCAGTTTTTCATAACATTTGTTACGGAACAAAAGAACTTTTTCTGTCTTCCGTGGAGTTGTCTAAATAAGTTACCTCTCCTTCGTGTGGAACAATGTAGACCTATCTAGAAACATGGATTTGTTTGACTTCTAACCAAAGAGTGTGTGAAGTTTGTGTTTTGTTTATGGGGTTTTGTTTTCCCCAATGTTAGCTGCCAAAACCCCTAGCACCATGGTAGGTAGTAAGTTCTAAAGTGAACCAATCACTTAATAAATTAGGGTTTTGTTTGTTTTCCAGGTAAAAGGTTAGGTGATTAGAGTAAGCAACTGAAGTTTTCGTGTTCAGAAAGTCTGTGCTCGGTATACCTGCCTGGCTCGTACTTAGCAGTGCTCTCAGACCACTGCATAAAAAGAACAGTACCTGCATGTGCAAGACTAACGCACTTTTTCTGTCAGTATTGAGGGATATGCTAAGGGAATTCCTACTTCGACCAGAAGGAAAGTTTCAGAATCATGTCATTCTTTGCAGAGAGGCCCAGGGTGACATTCCACAGTGGTTCATCTTTCAAAGAAAAAGGACTTTAAAAAATATTTGTTTCCAAAACTATTCACTTTCATAGGGAACGAGCAGCCGCCAACAAACTAGTCCGCCGGACCGAGAAGAAGCTGAAAGAAATCTTTATGCAGGTGGAAGACGAGCGTCGGCACGCGGATCAGTATAAAGAACAGGTGCGTGGCGGGGGCGGGGCGGGCAAGCGTCGGCAGGATGCACTCCCGCCAGGGCGCTGCTGGGAAGTGAGCCCGGCAGCACGAATTGACCGGCACGATTAAGAAAATGCTGTTCGAAACTCTTAGTTCTAATGTTTCAACTGTTAATAACGTGCTGTCCCGTGTTCTCAAGGGACACCCAGTGCACGAGACACACAGGAGGGCGGCAGCAAGGCAGAAGGCACTGAAGTGTGAGGCCTGAACTGAGTTTTAAAGTTTCGGGTTTTCTCCACTACACTGTGCACTCCATGAGTGCAGAAACTTCTGCCTACTTTGCCGTTATCTCCCCAATGCCTAGAACAACTCCTGGACATAGTTGGCAGTCGTGAAACCTTGGCCGGCTGGAGGGGTGGACACGGGAGATGCCGAGTAGAAAGTATGTTTGTGAAACCGAACATACTGTGTGCACGCTGCCTAGCTGGCCTTCCTCGCCCGTATCCAGACAGAATTTCCTAGGCACGAGGGAACATGTCACAGGACTTTGTACCGTGGTCAGGTCTGCAATACGGGGAGCTCACTCTTGCGCCCCTCTCTGCTGTGGTGACAGGGTTTCGCTGGCTTGGCCCAAACCCTCCCCTGCTCCGGTCAAGCAGCCCGGCCTTCCGCTCCCATGCTCGCCCTCGAGGCCTGGCAGCACCGAGAGCAGTGTGGGCGGGTGGCCAGGCCCGCGTGGCTCGGTAGTGCGGCACCCAGTGGGGAGCCTCTTCGTCCTCAGGCCAGGTCTCCCCAGGGTGGCCTTGCACTTGAGTCCCAGCATAACGTCTGAAATGCCCACGCTGCGGGGAGACGTAAAAATGCAGTGCACCATCTCCTGGGGTGAGGCTTGTCCTGAATTGTTGGCTCCTCTGCATTTTGCAAGAACAGCAATTCCCATCACCGTCCGCACGTTACATGTATAAAGGGATTAAATTAGGTCATTTTTCTGCAGAAAACCCACAGGTTAAAAACAGGATTTTAAGTTTTTAAAAATTTAGCATAGTTTCCTGTGTAGATACCGGCGTCGCTGAGAGTGGCGGCCAGGTGAAAAGCCTTCAGCCGGCCCCACTCTGTGCGTGCATGCGCGTGTGCGTTCACAAGGGTGGCAGCACAGAGCGGTGCTGACACACTCGGGGTACAGAGGCTGACACGGGGTTCACAGTTGGGTTTATCTTGATTCCTGTAACTTCCCCAAGATGGAGAAGGCCAACGCCCGGATGAAGCAGCTGAAGCGGCAGCTGGAGGAGGCGGAAGAAGAAGCTACACGTGCCAACGCCTCCCGGCGCAAGCTGCAGCGGGAGCTGGATGACGCCACCGAGGCCAACGAGGGCCTGAGCCGCGAGGTCAGCACTCTGAAGAACCGGCTCAGGTGAGCGCGGGGGCAGCGGGGCTTTCAGACAGCGCGTTGGGGCCTAACCTGGGGCTAGCGTGTGGCCGGTCCGAGGAAATTCCCATTCTCTCTCTCGAATCGCTTCAGTCGAGATTTCTGACCTTTTTGGTAGTCCTTGAGGAGAATAAAAGGGGACCAGGCCATTTTCCCTGCTGGTCACTAGGGACCACGCCAGTGCCCGGTGCGAGGCTGGGTCAGGTGTCCATCCGTGTCCAGACGAAAGTGTGAGGAGAGATCCCGGCCTCCCTCACAGAGCAGGGCAGGGGCGCCTGGCAGGAACGGTGCCGTCAGCCCCCAGCACCCTCCTCCCTCGCTGCATCCTGCCTGCCCCGGCGGGAGGGCAGGACCGGACAGCCACGCTGAACTCTGCCCCACCACAGCGGCTGGCGAGGCGTCAGCAAACTGTGGCCAGTGGGCACATTTGCTACAGCCAGCAAGCTAAAACTGCTTTTTGCATCTTTAAAGGGTTGTGGAAAACACAAAAACAAAGAAAATGCAACAGAGTCCCTATGTAGCCCATAAATCCTAAATAATTTGGTGTCAGGCCGGTTACAGAAAGAGGCTGGTGACCCTTGGGTTAGCGGCGGAGCTTGGCCTCACTCCATCTTTCTCCCCGCTTCTCCCACGGGCGGTCTCAGGTAGAGTCAGGCCCCCCGGGGCGTGCTCTCTGCCTCGGGCACTGCAGCGGGGACAGGCAGGCAGGAGGCCTGTCCCTCATGCCCACCCGGCACAGGGGCACTCGTCCTGAGAACAGGCTGCAAACGGAAGTTCAGTGACATTGGGCATCTGGCTAACTGGACAGCCGCGCGCTCGGCTGCTCACGACACACTCTGCTCTCTGTTCCCTCCAGGCGCGGCGGCCCCATCAGCTTTTCCTCCAGCAGATCTGGCCGGCGCCAGCTGCACATTGAGGGGGCGTCCCTGGAGCTGTCCGACGATGACACGGAAAGTAAGACCAGTGACGTCAACGAGACGCAGCCGCCCCAGTCGGAGTAGAGCCTGGGAAGCCAGAGGCGGCAACACGACAGCGGGACACTTAGGAACTCACCGCGCCAGCTGCCTCGCGGCCTCCTGCAGAGTGAGGAGTCGGCGAGCTACGGGATTCCTTCCTGAAAGATCAACTGTGTCTTAAGGCTTTCCAGCCTACGCATACTGTATCCTGCTTCAGATTTAGGTACATTTGCTCCCCTTTTTATATATATACACACACACAAAACACACATATTAAACAGATGGTTTCATCATTGCATCTATTTTCCATATATTCATCAAGAGACCATTTTATAATACATGTTAAGAACCCTTTTTAAAACAGAAAACTCCAGACCCTTCGTTGCCAGTCGCTGGGTTATTGGGGCAGCGTGGTTGTTGCTGTCGCTCTGCATGCTCTCTGTCATACAGACAGGTACTTAGTTCTGTGTTCATGTGGCCCTGACTCCTCAGCCACGTCAAGTCTCTTAGAACATTGTGGAACCTAAACTGCACTTGTATCTCTCATTTCCTTCGAATAACAATCAACACGATTTCAGTAAGCAAACTGTGAAGGGGGCTTTGGAAAGATTAGGAGGGGTGGGCTGGATTGGAGGAAGCAACATCCGTTTGGGGTTACCGTGCCCATCCCCCAAGGGGTGGCTCTGCCCCTCTAGTTGGTGGTGTCCCCGCATCTACTCATGTGAACTGTCCTTGGCCAGGGCTGGTCTGTGCATAGAAAGGGTGTGGCCACCATGCATCTGAGGCCCCGGGTGGCAGCCGTCAGTCATGTAGACTTCTGGACCCACCGGGCTTTGCCTGTGCCCTCCTCACTTCGGGAGCAAACAGCTGTGCCCCAGGCCGGAGTCGGCGGAAGGCCCCCCTCGCCAGCCAGGCTCTCGTGCTGACCTTGCAAATGCAGCCGCTGCTTTGAGCCCAAAATAGGAACATTGGTTTTGTGTCCGAGGCTTGTACCAAGTTTGTCAGCGAGGTTTCTAGAACCTCAAGAACAGATGCCATCTTCCTGAATGTTGACATGCCAGTGGGCGTGAATCCTCTTTCATTTTTCCTTTTCCCTTCCCTTTGGACAGTGTTATGGTGAACATTTAGCATTCTGTTTTTGGTTGATAGTTGAGCAAACTGACATTACAGAAAGTGCCTTAGACACTACAGTACTAAGACAATGTTAAATATATTATTTGCCTCTATAACAATTTAATGTATTAAGTTTGTGCTTCATATCATGTACCTCTCTAGTCAAAGTGGTATTACAAACATTCAGTGACAATGAATCAGTGTTAAATTTAAATCCTTGATCCTCTGCAATGTGCTTGAAAACACAAACCTTTTGGGTTAAAAGCTTTAACATCTATTAGGAAGAACTTGTCACGTGGGTTTGGAATCTTTGATTTTCCCCCTTTATGAATTGTACTGGCTGTTGACCACCAGACACCTGACTGCAAATATCTTTTCTTGTATTCCCATATTTCTAGACAATGATTTTTGTAAGACAATAAATTTATTCATTATAGATATTTACGCCTGCTCTATTTACTTGGAGAACAAAAGCACCCGTGGAGAATAAACAGACCTCAATAAACGAGAATAATCATGTGAACATGGCATCTGTTTTCTCACCTTCTGTTCTCGATTTCCCATCTGGGATCTGATTGAAGGGTGGTAGCTACACAGACTTACAATGATGACGCCAGGCTCACTGTTGCTAAGGGTGCTGGCTCCCAGAGACGCAAACAACAGAACGATTCTCCAGGCAGGCCCGGCTCCAAGCCCTGCTCTCACCAGCGCCACACCGTGTGCAGACGGCGGGGCGGGGAAGAACCACGGAGGGGCAGGGCGGGCTGGAGACCCAGCTGTCAGGGAGCAATTTAGGAGGGTTTGGGTCACCAGCCAGTGAAACTCACGACTGGGTTAGAGCATTTTAAGAGGCCCAAGAAGTTTCAGATAGGATATGCACTAAAGATGCTTTGGAAGGCTCCAGGGGAGATCAAAGGCAGCCTCTCGTGTGGGCCAGCGAGGGCTGGAGAGAAATCCTAGGGGAGCACAGAGTCACACAGAGAATGCAGGTCTCAGTCCCTACCACTCTCAAGCCAGGCTGGTTCTGGTAGGAAGGGGTCTACACCTAGGCTTCTTGGCAGCAGTGGAGACGTGGGAAATGAGCAGACGTGCTCCCTTTCTCGTGTCACTACTATGGGACAAGAAAGGTGAGCTGCAGGTACAGAGTTTCAACTAGGTTCTTACCCCTGCATCCGATATCTTAGTCCAGGAGTTTACGGAGGCTTGTTTTTCTCGAAAAGTAAGAATTCTTCCCTCCTGGCTGGTCTAGCTGGTGTTCAGTTTCCCAACCACTCAGCCTACCTGGAGAAACATAATCTACACGGGCTGAATCCAGGTCCTGATCCCACGAAGGTGCTAACTAGCAGGAACCTTTCCTCACCAAACAAACCACCACGGCAGTCTGAGGAAAGGTAGCTCATACAGCCTGTGTTGGGCATTTAGCACAAGGGAAGACTGTGGCAGCTGGGCTTTGAGTGTGTCACAAAGTCAAAGAAGCTGGCCCGCTTCCACCCAGCAGGAAGCTGTGCTGGGGTTTCACTCGGGGCTGTCGTGCAAACTGTAGATGCTCTGTCCTTGCCACATCACAGGGACTTCTTTTTATTACAGACAGTAGGTGATTCATTTCAGCTGCCTGCATTGAATAACACCGATTTCTAGCCCACTGGCTTGAGGGTATCTTTCCAGACCCCTAATGACATCAGAAAGACTCTGGAGCTGCTTACATCTTCTGTCACCAATTTTCCTCATCCCTGGGAACCCCAGCTAAGATGAATTTGGGGCTGTAAGGCCAAGTTGTTCTAAGCCAGCCTTCCCTGTGGCTCTAGATAGGACTGACCCAGGGCCCCTTCCCCTGGAGCCAGTGTTGCCAAGGGACAGACATGTCCATGTCAAGACTGGGGAAGAAAAGAGCTCACAGTTGTCAAACTCTAGGAACCACCCCTCACCCCTTCTTGCCCCGGCCCTTATCCTCTCAGGGAAAAAAAAAAAAATGCACAGGCCATCAGCTGTGACCTAGAAAGTGGACAGGATGGCTGAGCGTCACGCCTGTGGCCGAGACCCTGGGGAGACACCCCCACACACAGAGTTGCTCTGGGAGGGATGCACAAAGCACCACTCCCTCCCCACCTCTCCGGGGCCACATCTGTACCAACAGCCTTCCCAACCCCGGGGTGTTCACCAAAACGCCGCCCCGTGCCAACTGTCAGGACCAGATGGGGCAGTCTATTTCCTTCTGTAGCCACCTGTCATTTGGGAATCTAGAAAATCATGCAAGGCGTGTCATTCTTATCAGAAATCTAATCTGAAACTATTGAAAAGGGCATATTTATGTCATGATGCCCGTTTTCATAGCCAATGTTAACTGTAAGTACAGCGCCTGTGTACTACATGCAGAAGCGAGGCTAGGCCCTTCCACCCCTACTGAGACTAGAAACTCATGTTGGATTCATTCCGGCGGTGAGGTCTGTTTATTTTTTCAAAGTAGCCCAATAATCTCTGTTCCAGCTGACTGGATGTCACGAAGCCTTATTCAAGCTGGAATGTGACATAATCAACAAACGGGGTCTGACTGAAACGCCCAGGCAGAGCGCTGCCTGCACCAAGGATGCACCTACTGCATGCACCCTGACAGGCCCACCTTGTCACGGGTGTCGGGTCCCATGCGTCTCATAATCACTGTCAGTAGATGGCACTTGTGATGGCATTGCCTGAGGACTCCTGGCAAAATCAATAGAGCCCATCATCAAAAGTGGCAGAACAGGCGCCAGCAGCTTAGAAGAAAATTCTGGAGCGGCAGTGGAACATGCTTTTCAGGAACACCACATCACCAACGCCCACCACAGCACGGAGGACAGCAGCGCTTGGAAAAACACGGACGAGGACCACTCTGGGTCAAAGTGGTTCAGAACGTCAGACTCACGATGTGAATCTTTAGGAATCTCCCCCATGTTTCCCTTTGTGTATATGAATTAAGTGTGATGTGATGGAAATCTGGCTAAAGAAGTCTATGAGCTCTTTCAGTAAATGTAAAAAGTTTAAATGATAAGCATTGTCATAGCCCCAACTGGCACATTTTTCTTAATGGCTCACAAAATAAAGCTGTGTCTTACAATTGCTGTGTCTGAGATTCTGTGAAATGTGCTGCACTCTCCTCAAGGTGGCCTGGGAATCTGCATTAATATTTCCCCAAGTGAGACTCAGCAGGGCCTTGGGCAGCTCGGGGAGCCACTGCCTTGTGCTACTGCTCAAAAATCTTGACTTCTCAGCACAGGTCTCCAGGCCAATGTGGGCAATGAAAGGAAATCAGTGTCAATTTAAAAATGAATGTGGGCAACTTTACAGATATATTTAGAACCCACAAATACTAAACCATTTGCATCCTTTTAATTTCACTGCTGGTTTTTTTTAATAAAGTTGCAATTAGCATGTTCATCTATTTTGTGTCCTTTTGCCATCAGTCATTTTCAGCCCTGTGCATTAGCACTGCTGTACACTTACAGGGCTCTAGGGTGTCAAACATTCCCAACCACCAGACATTTGTGTCATCGCTATTGAAATGTATTTGTTCTTACTACCATGGGGCATTATCCCAAAAGTGGAAGGAATTTTTATGGCTTATCACACTGTTAGGTTGATTCAAGGCTCACAGAAACTAATATAGTAATACAAGGAATGTAAAAGTGTACTTATCTCCCTAAATTCTAGGTAACAGTGGGATTAGTTTGCTGATTTTTTTTTCTAGTTCAATCACCTTTTTTGAATCCAAAACTTTCTTAGCTCTGCCATCTACTGAAGGGAGCGGTAAGGCTCTGAGCCTCCTTCAGACGTCGCTGGTTACTCAGGCACGTGCAGAAAACCTGCTGCCCAGGCCCCACCCCCGCCATCACCCCCACCTGCAAATCACAGTGGGTTAATGGAGACAGCAGTCAAGCTCCACACCAGATTAGAAAGCCCCACACAAGTAAAAAGGTGAAATCTCTGTTCACTGTGCATCAAGTGTCCCTTGGGAAGGCTTCCTGAAGAGCCAACAGAAAACACACAGAGTTCCTGTGGGTACAGACGGGAGCACAACAAAGAATGACCCCAAGTCGTGACCCCACACAGCACAGAGCCTACTGGGTCCCCCCACACCAGCACTGTTAGATTTGCTGGTACCAGACTTGCCTCTTCCACATGTACCATCTTTAAAGGAAGTCTATTTTGTTAATTATTTACTCAATTATTGTTTCTTCTTATTCAAAAAGGGCCACTGTATTCCTTAACATTTTTAACAGTCATGGGACCACTTTTCAGGTAAGATGCTTTAAGTCATAGGAAAATGATTTACAAAGATAACTCTCCCCCCCAAACCCCATTCTTAGGAAAGAATCAAGAACACATCTATTTTTTTTAAAGCCACGCTTGTGTTTACAATCTGTTTTAACCTTTGGGGGAAATATATGCAAGAAAACAATTCATTAAAGGAAGAGCTGGAGTGTAGAAAAGGCTCATCTTAGCATCTTCCAGGCAAACAGTGAATCCACTGACTGCTTGGCCCCATCTGGCCTCTGGCATGTTCCCGCTGCAGCAGGGCGGGTGGTTCTCAGTTTGAGCCAGGGAGGAGGGCAGATCTGGCTACCGGGTGCTCCCTAACGCTGTGGCTCTACTCAGACACTTCCTCTTTCTCGAGGTGCCAGCTTCCACGTGGCTCTCGAAGATGCACACTAGTGGCATCTCGGGGACAGCTGCTCAGAGAGGCAGAGTCGGCACGCCCCGCAAGTGCAGGACGTGGGGGGGAGGGAGGCTGGATGAACCAGACTCCTCCAGTTGCAGAGGCTGCGCTGGCCCCACAGCTCGCCATTTCCAAACCTCAAAACCTGCCTCTGTCATCTGGGACAGAGGTGGAAGTCAAGGCCAGTGAGGCCTAGAGTTTGGACAGGCTCTGCAGAAAAAGGCACTGGGCTCGTTCCCAAGCCTGGCTTTGGCAGGAGCTAGCCATGTGAGCCCAGCCAAGTCAAACCCTGGGCCCACGTCTCTTCTATCAGCTGAGGAAAGAGCAGCACATCCTGCTCTCAGGGCTCTTCTGCATAGTTCTCCCGTGCTGCTCTGTGACTCCTGGCTCGTAACTGCATTGGTGGGTATAGTTTCTGGGCACTCTGGGCTGAGAGAAAGTGGAGCCGTGGCTAGGAAGACAGCTAGGGAGCAAGGGATGGGAGGGTTAGCTGAGATGGAAACACCTGGAAGCCACGAGGCCTGCCTTCCTTCACTGCTGGGAGATCAGCCCTGCCAGCAGAGAGGACCCCTTCCTGAGGTTCAGGGAAAGCCAGGCAAAACCAGCACCCACACCGTATGAAGAGAACCACACGAGGGCTCTTTAGCTAGACGGGTAGTAACGTCTATGCCAGGTAGCACGTGCTCTCTGAGCAAGTACAAAGCAGCATCTTGCGCCAAATAATCCAAACAGAAAGTGGAAGATGAGGCCCGGGGAGTCACCAAGTTTCCTCATGGGGACATATGCCAAGGGCTGCCTCAGCCATAAAAACCAAAAATAAGTGAGAGTCTGCTCCCAAAGGAACCAGAAACAAGCCCGGCAGCACACTGCTGCCCTTTGAGGGACTTGGCCGACTCCCTTGTTCCAAAAGCAGTGGTGACGTCTGGTGAGTGACACGTGGACTCATGCAGCCAGGGCCCCTCCTCCAGCCATCAGCTGACTGACCAGCAACTGACAGAACAGTCTGGACGAGAGGAGCCCAGGGGGCTCAGCTGCAGAGACACCGAGAAACCACTGGGGAGCCGGGCTCCAAACCTCATCTGTGCTTTAACCACAGCAGCTCTGCATGTTGCGTTTTAGATTCAGGGTTCCTGTACAAAC
>VSMF01187991.1:0-14742 GCA_008750915.1 Microcebus jonahi
TCCTGGGGTGTCCTGAGCCCTCCTCTCCTGGGGTATCTTGAGCCCTCCTCTCCTGGGGTGTCCTGAGCCCTCCTCTCCTGGGATGTCCTGAGCCCTCCTCTCCTGGGATGTCCTGAGCCCTCCTCTCCTGGGATGTCCTGAGCCCTCCTCTCCTGGGGTGTCCTGAACCCTCCTCTACTGGGGTGTCCCGAGCCCTCCTCTCCTGGGGTGTCCCGAGCCCTCCTCTCCTGGGGTGTCCTGAACCCTCCTCTCCTGGGGTGTCCTGAGCCCTCCTCTCCTGGGGTGTCCCGAGCCCTCCTCTCCTGGGGTGTCCTGAGCCCTCCTCTCCTGGGGTGTCCTGAGCCCACACTGGTCCATACCAGCAGCCACTGGCTGGGTTTTTATTATTGAAATAGAAATTAATGACGATAAACCAGAAGCAGAAACTGAGTTCCTCAGACACGCCGGCCACGTTTCAAGGGCTCAGCCGCCGTTTGTGACTGTCGGGCACATGTGGGCAGCGCAGATATTCACTGTGCCTTCATTCCAGAAAGATCCATCGGCCAGCACAGCCGTGGATGCCGAGGGTTGTTTCTCAGCAAGGAAGACACGGAAGAGAGTCCCCAGCTGACCCTAACAGACACGTTACGCGTGAAAATCCGCATCCGATACTCATATTTCAGGTTTGTTACTGCAGCCAAACCCAGCCCACCCTGACTGCATGTGGTTAGCACATGAATAACTGCTAACTGCCTCAATGATTGCATTTCATCGTAGGACTCTGCACGGAAGAAGGGCAGAAAGAGCTTTTCAGGGAGGTGAACGCCACAAGCAAAGGCTTGCATTGGGAAGATAACGGGGGGAACCTCTGGGGTAGCAGGTTTGTGTGGGGGAAACCTTAGACGTGGGAGAGGATTGGAGAGAAGAAGAGAAGCCCGGGCTTAGGGCCGGAGCACAGCGGACGAGGAGAAGCAAATAGGTGGCTCTAGCCCACACCTGCCTCCTAGCTCGCGTGCACACCTGCGATTTGCAGAACTTCCAGGTCGAACCCGAGTTTAACACCGTGTAACTGCAACGACATGCCACCTCCCGAGACAGCACGCCCGTCAAACGGGAATCATCGGCTTATTTTTGGAGCGTTACCGACTTGCTGAGGCGAGCGAGTGTAAATAGCCTGGGTCTCCCTGCACCCAGGGGCCCGTCCTGGCTGTCCCAGAATCGTGGGGAAGGCCACAGCCGAGGAAGAAGGTGCAGTGGGGGCACCCCTCCCCCTGGAACCCAGGGACAGTCCCCCTAGGGAAGTCGCTTCTGAAGCTGGTGCACTTGGCAGGGAGGGGACAAGAGACTGACACCCTCCACGGCGATGAGATTCAGGACTAGACGCTGACATGCAGAGAGGAAGACAGAATGACATTAAAAAAGTAAACAGGACTGGGCCCCGGGGGTGGGGGGGGCGGTGGCTCACGCCTGTCATCCTAGCACTCTGGGAGGCCGAGGCGGGAGGATCGCTCAAGGTCAGGAGTTCGAGACCAGCCTGAGCAAGAGCGAGACCCCTCTGTCTCTACTAAAAACAGAAAGACATTAATTGGCCAACTAAAAATATATTTAGAAAAAATTATTTAGAAAAATTTAATAGAAAAATATTTAGAAAAAATTAGCCGGGCGTGGTGGCGCATGCCTGTAGTCCCAGCTACTCGGGAGGCTGAGGCAGGAGGATCGCTTGAGCCCAGGAGTTGGAGGTTGCTGTGAGCGAGGCTGACGCCACGGCACTCTGCCTCAAAAAAAAAAAAAAAAAGTAAACAGGACTGAATCTCGAATCCCCAAAGAGACCCTTGGAATTAGTGGGAAATGCCACACCCTGTGGAATTGGGCTGTTACTCTCGGGGGAAGAGTGGCAGAGGTTTGATACTTGCTTCTTGCAGGCCATTATTAGGAAAAAGCTTTTCTTGTTTCTATTCAGATAGCTTGGGACTCCTCAATGAGCCAGTACCCCAGGACGAGGGTCGGGGACATTAGCAAGCCCTCGCTGGCCCGCCCTGCTGTCACAGCCTGCGAGACGTTTTAACAACGGGGTCTTGAATGCTCTTTAAGTCTCTCCTTACTAAACTCCAAGTTGATGAAACAAAGCAAGCACTGAGAGGAAGCATGGTGGATTCAACTTGGCAATTCCTTGAGCGTTTCTAGTTTTATAATTAAACTCACGGATGAGAGAGCCACGATCCGAAAGCATCCAGAATTGTGGAAATCATTCGCTTCCGACAAGCCACCCTGGTCCTGTTCTAGTTTTTGATTAAAATGAAAACTTACCAAGTTCTGTTCCATTATCACACTGTGATCTCTTCACAGGCAATTGAAATCAGCTAGTCTCACTGTTGGGTTGCTAATTCCAGGGTTTAAATAATATTTTATTTTATTTTATTTTTTTGGAGGCAAACATGACATGATGCTAAAACTCTTGGAGCTGGCAAAGATGACAAAGTATTTTAGCCACAGCAGGTGCTCTGCAAAAATCCTTTATTAAAAAGAGCTGCCAACACACATGGTCAGGGTGTGATGGATTGTACAGAAATTGAGAGTGACACGCTATGAGTTTTCAGCGTTAGATTTTTTCCCCCTAATTAAAGTGATGGGAATGGCCTCCACACAGCATCTGGCTGGGGCTGGACAAGAGTGATGTGCCCCCCCCCCCCCGTACCCCGAGGGACGGAGTTTTGACCCAGTGCTCTCCCGGCCAGAATGCTTGAATTAAACCAGGAGCTGCCGGCAAAAAAAAGGTAACTGACGTTATTTAATTAAAAGCCTCTCTCTTCTGTTATACCCGACTTGATATGTGGACTTTTTTTTTTTTTTTTTTAATGTGCAATTAGACTTGGTCATGTGGCTGTCCTGTTGACAGAGTGATCTCTCCTAACAGCCAGAGCGGCCGGCTTGTGGGCACAAGAAGGGCTCAGGGAGCAATTCCAACTGTGGCCGTGGGAGTGTTCGCAGGGACCAAGAAAACCCGACAGGCGACATCTCGTGACGGCTCCTCGATTACCGGGGAAAGTGACAAACGGCTTTACCTTTTCCTGCACGTTCCTTCTTCATAGGGGGGAAAAATGTCCTTGGAGGGGGTATTTAATGAACCATGAGCAAGGTGCAGAGAGAGACAAATACATTTCCCAAAGCTTTTGGAAGAAGAAGGGCAAGTGCCACGTGTTCATGGCAAGTGCGCAACACGTGGGACAGAGTGATCCAGCAACGATGATGTCCCCGAACACTAACGGACTCCGTGGCCGGACCAGCCCGCTTGTCCCAGGTGTCTGCTCACCTCCTACTCGTCCTCCCAGGCTGTGCAGACAGGGACACCCGAGTGTGCCCTGCACCCAGCAGCCTGGCAGTGTCCCCCCTGCAGAGCTCCAAGGAGGACATGGCTAGGAAATCACACGCCTGCACTCGGTTTCACCCCCCCAGTCGACTTCCATTCCTCACTGTTCTTTAAATACACCTGTATACACTTGCAAGACGCCATCTATTCAAATCGTCTTTCTCTGCTGGGGCGAACAGGGTCATCACGAGCATGCACGACGGACTTCAGAGGTGGGCAGCTCCGCAACTTCCCGGCTGAGCCATCTCGGGCAAGTTCAGAAACTAAGTCTCTTCTGCAAAAGGAGACGCTAGCTGTCCCTCTCCCCAGAGTTGTTGTGAGGGTAGCGAAGTCACATGCATGTACGCCCGGCACAGGGGTGCATCTGCAAAACGTGAGCTAGGAATGCTTACCGTCCTTATAATTATTATCCGTGAACCAAGACCTGCGATCACTTCGAGCCAATGAAAAATCGCTTTTGCAGAATGCTGAGTTCCTGGGCTCAAGCGATCCTCCTGCCTCAGCCTCCCAAGTAGCTGGGACTACAGGCATGCGCCACCATGCCTTGCTAATTTTTTCTCTATATTTTTAGTCAGCCAATTAATTTCTTTCTATTTTTAGTAGAGACAGGGTCTCGCTCTTGCTCAGGCTGGTCTCGAACTCCTGACCTTGAGCGATCCTCCCTCCTCGGCCTCCCACAGTGCTGGGATTACAGGCGTGAGCCAGTACGCCCGGTCACTTAGCTTGATTTCTTAGGAAATTGTCGCTGAGAGCGATTGCGGTATTCAGTCATCCGATACGTAGCTGAGATATTGCTGTGACAAGGGCTGATAACAGCGGGACAAGGGCAGATGTCCACACTGAAGAATATGGGAGGGTTTGTTTGTGTTCATCCAATGAGACCAAGTTTCTCGGTCCTGGCACTATCGATCTTTGGGGCTGGATAGTTCTTTGTTAGAGTCGGGGCTATGAGTTCTGGGGTGTTTGGTAGCACCCCTGACCTCTACCCACAAAAGCCAGCAGGCCCCTCTCCTAGCTGTGACAGCCAAATTCTCTCCAGACATTGCTGAATGCTCCCTGGCAGCAAAATCACCCCCTATTCAGAATTACTGGATCAGACTTTTCTCTTTTGCTTACATGAAGTTGAGAGAGAGATCAATCCACACAAGGTTTCTTGGTGGCGTGGTTTCACAAATTATACACATGCACCTTTTTTTTTTTTTTTTTTTTAGTATCCAACACTGCCTTAAGAGAAATCTATATCTGTCCCAAGTGGCAATTGTGTTAAAAGTTTCGGTGTATTAAATATTTTCAAAGAACAAAGAATCTTAATTTTGGAACGTATCAGCCCACATTAATCAGAGTATTTTTTTATGCAGGTAGAAATATATATACCAAATGCAAATTGTAAGCACAAATCATAGCAAAGCCAGCAGTGTAATTAAGTTGGAAATGAGCCTGCAAAATAAATACAAATAGAAAAACATATTATAGAATAAGTATGTGGCTCACTGTATCTTTTTGGGGATTGCTATAAATTGGGGGGAAAAAGAAATACATACAGAGAGAGTTAGATATAAAATACATTTTACCTGTCAAAATACGCTTAACTCAAATACGGATTTATGAGCAGGTATAGTCCACTGCTGTCATCATTAATCTGGATTTACAAACATCTTGACTTCCCAATGAAAAGGTGAAGAAAAACAAAACCTTATCAGCATTATTTGAATGGCAAAGCGATATTAAAGATAAACCACATCATGAGCTTTTCATCGAAATCTTTATACTATTCATTACTGCTCATTTATAAGCATTCATTTCTTATATTGGGTTAAGAGTCGGCTACTACTTATTATATGGACATGGTGTGAAGAGAGGGAAAGATTTAGGAATAACTTTAAGGAAGCTTCCCAATTCACTGTTATATATATATATTTTTTCAGTACAAAGACAAGCATTTAGTCAAATTGTTTTGGTGGCGTAAATCGACTATTAATTTGTCAGATCCGCGGCTTGAATAAAGATTAAGTGTAGTTCTTACCACTAGAAAAAAAGAGCTAGAAACTCATAAAGTTGCTTCAACATTACACTTCGATTGGGTAATTTCACTAAGTAGTCATTTTATCAAATTCAGTCACTACATTTTTTTTTTTTTTCCCCATTCTAAAGGCAGGGGCATTTTCAATCCAACTTAGATTTATTCTCCAATCTTCAACAGCTCTCTTTGTGCTCACAGTTTATGCCTTTAACATCTTTTTATTGTAAAAGAAAGGCTTCCTGCATCATTTGGTAAAACTGCGGCCTCTTTTCATTCTTAGCGTTCTTGGTATTTTGCTCGATAATTTGGGCATCTGCAGTAGAAGCAAACCATCCCCCGCGCTAAATTTTCACTCTCGTTTACACTTGTATTGTGAAAGAGAATCTTCCATTTGCTAACTATCTGCTTATGCCTCCCTTCCAAGAATCAGCAAACTACTGGAAAGACTGATGGAGCCGAGCCTGTCTCTGTCCAAAATGCAGCCAGCGGGTGCAAATCGAGCGCTTGTGAAAGTGTTGGGCATTTTATTTTGCTGACTGCCATTAATGTCGTCCATGAATCCACACACACAACCCAATGACTGGGGTTCACTGTCAGTATAAAAACCACCACGGGCCACCAGTCCCTCCCCTGCTCTGTGCTCCGGTGTTTCGAACTCAGCTCCTGTTAGCAGCGAGCTCCTTGTATTGGGGTTATTTATTTTTGTGCCTTTTGTGTCTCCTCCTCCAATACAATGTCAGCTACTTGAGGGCAAGGGACACATCTTAAATCATTGTCCTCTCGCTCAGAGATCGTGCTTTTATAATATTTAGCGTATTCATAGTAACTTGTCTGGTGCCTGTGTCCCCTGCTAGACTGTGAACAGGTGGCAGACATGGGTGACGGCAGCTTGTACTTAACACACGGCACTTAAAACGTACCAGGCACTGTTCGAAATGTGCCGATAAAATGAATGATATTCCGTGTCTTACTTGCAATGTTATATGCGGTAACTGCAACTGTGATCGCCATCTTACCATTGGGAAACCCGACAACTGAGAGGTTTAGTAACCTGCCCAAAGTAACACAGCTGCTGAGCGAAGGGGCAAGGATTAGAAGCCAGGCAGTCTGGCCAGAGCCAATTATTCTGATTCATCTCATTACACCACCTGTCAGGGCCCTCAGCAATATTTGGTAAATAAATGCAAGAAGGAAAGAAGGACGGAAAGAGTGAAGGCATGAGGAAAGGACCAGATAATTCTATTATCTGGTGTTATGAAACAATTTCAAGAAATAATGCCAACCCTACACAGACTCCATCAGAAAATAAAGGAATAGCGAATGCTTCCCATATTCCTGAGTCCAATATTATCCTAATATCAAAACCAGACAAAGGCATCAAAAGAAAACTAGAGTTGAATACGCCTCAAGACAAAAGACACAAAAATAGCCAACAAAACAGTGTGAAATCAAGTCCAGCCAAAAGTAAAAAGAAGAGTTTATTTTCGTCAAGTGACATTAATCCCAGAAATTCAGAATTGGTTTGACATTTGAAAATCAACCAGTGTAACTCACCACACTAATAGAAAAAAGGAGAAAAGACAAATGGTCATCTCAATGCATGCAGAAATATTTCTGGATAAAATCCAATGCCCATTCATTATAAAAACTCTTAGCAAGCTAGCTTTTGAGAATTCCTTCAACCTGATCAAGGGAATCAGGTTAAAAAAATACTGGCTCTTAAAAAGCCAATGGGTCAAAGAAGAAATCACAAAGGAAATTAGAAAATGCTTAGAGATGAGTTAAAATGAAACAAACTAATAGGTAGCAGCAAAAACAATGTAAAGAGGGAATTTATAGCTGTAAATGCATAAACGGTCTCAGATCAATAACCTAACTGCACACCTTAAAGAACTAGAAAAAGAATAGCAAAGTAAACCCGAAGCCAACAAGAGGAAACAAATAAAAAGATTATTTTTTATTAGAAGGAAATAAAAAGATGAGCAGAGATAAAAACAAAAAATAGAGAATAGAAAACCATTAGAGAAAAATCAATGAAACCAAGAGTTGGCTCTTTGAAAAGAGCAACAAAATTGAAAAATCTTTAACTAGACTAAGGGAAAAAAAAGGAGAAAAGACTAGATTATTAAAAATCAGAAATAAAAGGTATTACTGCCAATTTTTACAGAAATTAAAAGGATTATAAGAGAATACTGTGAACAATTCAACACCAACAAATTGGGTGAAATAGACGAAATGAAAAAATTCATAGAAAGACACAGGCCGCCAAAACTGATAAAGAAACAGAAAGTCTGAATAGATACAGAACTTTTAAGGAGATTGAATCAAAACCCTTCCAGCAAAGAAAAATCCAGGACCAGATGGCATTACTCTTGAATTCTGACAACAATTAATAATTAAAACCAATCTTTCTCAAACTCTCCCAAAAATCTAAAGAGGAGGGACCACTTTCAAACTAACACTATGAGGCCAGAAATACCCTGATATCAATGCCAGACAAAGACACTACAAGGAAAAAAGAAAACCTACAGACGAATACCCCTTATAAATATTAATGCCCAAATCCTCAATTAAATACTAGCCCAATCTGAATTCAACAGCATTATCAAGGGTGGGATTCATTTCTGGAATACAAGAATAGTTCAACATACAAAGAATGATAAATATAATATATCACATTAGGAGAATGAAGGGAAAAAAAATGACACATGAACATCTCAATTGATGCAGAAAAAGCATTTGACAAAATTCAATAGCCTTTCATGATAAAAAAAACTCTCAATAAACTAGAAATAGAAGGAAACTTCCTCAACCTGATAAAGACCATATATGGAAAACCCACAGCTAATATCATATTCAATGATGAAAAAGACTGAAAGCTTTTCTTCTAAAATCAGGAGGAAACCAAGAATGAGAGCTTTTGCTATTTCTATTCAATAAAGTACAGGAAGCTTACCCGTAGCAATTAGGCAAGAAAAAACAAAGGCATATATATTGGTAAAGAAATAGTGAAATTATCTCAGCTTTAGATGATGTGAATTTTACACCTAGAAAACCCAAAATATTCCACAAAAAACTAGTAGAGCTAATAAGTGAATTCAAGAAAGTTGCAGGACACAAAATCAACACAGTCACACTTCTATATACTATCGATGAATAATCCAAATATGAGATTAAGAAAACAATTCTTTTATTAATATAAAAGCATTAAAAAGAATAAAATACTTAGGAAGAAATTAACTATAGAGGCAGAAGACTTGTACACCAAAAATTAGAACGCGTGGCTGAAATTAATTAAAGAGGACATAGGTAAATGAATAGATATCCCATGTTTGTGGTTTGGAAGACTTAAATAATACCGTTAAGATGACAATATCACCCAAAGCCAATCTACCGATTCAATGCAAGTCTTATCAAAATCAAAACATAATTTTGATCCAAAAATTCACTTGGTATCTCCAGGAACTCCAAATGGCCAAACCAATCTTGAAAAAGAACAAAGCTAGAGGCATCACCCTCCTTGATCTTAAACTATATTACAAAGCTATCAAAATCAAAACAGTGTGGTTTTGATTATATAAAGAGAGAGGAGCTTAGGAATAAACTCTTGCAATTATGGCCCATCGATTTTTGACAGGAATGGCAACACCATTCAATGGGGAAAGAACAGTCTTTTCAACAGATGGTGCTGGGAAAATTGGATATCCACACGCAAAAGAATGAAGCTGGACCCTTTACCTTCCACCATATACAAAAATTAAGTCAAAATAGATCAAAGATAATAGCTTAACCGTAAAACTCTTAGAAGAACACATAGGAGAAAAATCTTCATGGCATTGGATTTGGCGCCGATTCTTTGGATATGATGCCCAAATCAGAAATAGATAAACAAATAGTATCCAAAAAACCCCCAAACAGATAAATAAGATTTCCTCAAAAGCAAATACCTCTGTGCATCAAAGAACACTAACAAGAGAGAGAAAAGGCAATCCAAAGAATGGGAGAAAATATTTGAAAATAGTATCTGATAATGGATTAATATCCAGAATATATAGAGAATTCCTATCAGCCAATAACAACCCAGTGAAAAAGTGGGCAAGGACTCCAATAGGTATAGCTCCAAAAAAGATACCCAAATGACCGATAAGCACATGACAATATGCTCAACATCAATGATCATTAGGGAATTTAAAATAAAAGCCACAAGATATCACTTCACACCCATTAGGACGGCTATTATAAAACAAAATCAGAAAATAAGTGCTGGTGAGAATGTAGAGAAATTGGAACTCGTATGCACCACTGGTGGGAATGTAAAATGGTGCAGTTGCTGTGGAAAATAGTTCAATAGCTCCATAAAAACTTAAATATAGAATTGCCACCGTTATCTTATCATGGAATTATTAGAACTGAAAGCAGGGACTCGAACAGATATTTCTACATCAATGTTCATAGGAGGATTTTTCATATATAGCCACAGGGTGAAAATAACCCAAATGCCCATTGACAAGTGAATGGATAAACAAAATGTGATATACCCACACAATGGAATATTATGCAGCCATAAAAAGGAAAGAAATTCTGATATATGCAACTTACTATATGGATGAACCTCGTAATTATCACGCTAAGTGAAATAAACTAGACACAAAAGGACAAATATCGTATGATTCCACTTACATGAGACACTTAGAATAGGCACATCCAAAGACATAGAAGGTAGAACAGAGACTACCAGGGTCTGAGGGGAGGGAGAAATGGGAAGCTATTGTTTGATGGACACAGAATTTCCTTTGGGATGATGAAAAATTTCAAATATAGATTATACACAATATCGTGAACATATTTAATGCCACTGAATGTCACAAATAAACAGCTAAAATGGTAAATTTTATATTAAATATGTATTTTATCATAATAAAAAAGAAATGAAAAAAAAAAAAAACACCCCAGCACGAACACCATATTTAACGGTGAAAGACAGAATGTCAGCAAAAGATGTCTCCTCTCACCATTTTATTAAACATTGTACTAGAGATCCCGCCCAGGGCAATAAAGCTAGAAATAATTTCTGGACACCTGATGTACAATGTGGTGGCCATAGTTAATAATAATGTGTTAAATTGTTGTGATTTTCTAAGAGAATAGATCTTGAGTATTTTCATTGCTGTAGAAAAGAAAAAAAAAAAGATGCCTATGAGATGATAAATATGTTGATTACCTTGATTGTGGTAATCATTTCAGAGTGTATCCATCAATCCAAATAATATGTTGCCAACCTTACAATATATACAATTTCTATTTGTCCATTTGACATCAATGCATGTGGGGAAAATGAAAAATAAGAACATTCTAAAATAAGTGGTCAGTTTCTTTTTTTGGAAAAGGTGACACGTATGGAGGAGAAAATAGGAAGATAAAGCCAAGAGAAATTGTCAAGTATTTTCCAAGGTGGGAAATTAGACCAGGTAGGGAGTGAGTTTCACCAAAGAGTAAACTCCATCCTCGGTTGCCCTTAAAACGGCCCATGCTTTTATGATGACGATACCATCATAAGAAAATTCACAGGTGAGTTATGTAGCAAAGAAATCAAAACTGGCATGTATCAGATTCTTTTTTTATTTTTGAGACAGAGTCTCACTCTGTTGTCCAGGCTAGAGTGAGTGCCGTGGCATCAGCCTCGCTCACAGCAACCTCAGACTCCTGGGCCCAAGCGATCCTCCTGCCCCAGCCTCCCGAGTAGCTGGGACTACAGGCATGCACCACCATGCCCGGCTAATTTTTTTCTATGTATTTGTAGTTATCCAGCTACTTTCTTTCTATTTTTAGTAGAGACGGGGTCTCGCTCTTGCTCAGCCTGGTTTTGAACTCCTGACCTTGAGCGATCCTCCTGCCTCGGCCTCCCAGAGTGCTGGGATGACAGGTGTGAGCCACCTCGCCCGGCCAAATTCTTAATGCCAGTAATTAGAGGTTGAGTTACATCTTTATCCCAAGATGTGGCGTTACATCTTGGGATAAACTTGAGCATGCATATGAAGAACTTGAGTTTATAGATAGGTTCCGTGAAGACCGTGTGTCAGAGTATTTCTGAATATCTCGCATTCTTGTTTGTCCCAGGGGTTCAGCCACAAACTAGAGACAAAATACTAAGTAGCCGTGAAGCCATGCCTGCAACAAGGCACTTGGACTCTGGGGTGAAGGGGACACCTAGTGTCTTGGTGGTCTCTTGAGGGCTGCCCCTTGCGTCTGCACGGAGAAAAAGAGGGGTCCTAAAATCAAAAACTCAATACAAAAATCCCCCCAAATTCCCTGCAGCACGAGCAGGACAAGGCACCTTTAGCAAAAGGCTAATCTGCTGGAAACTAGACCTAAAGAATCTTGGGTCAGAGGTGTCATTTACAGGGAGACCACAGACCTTCGGAAGCTGTTGCTAACGAGACTTGTGCTTATTAAAGTAGATAGGATGCAGGAAGAGAAAAACCTCAAAAAAAAAAAAATAATAATAATCCTTGTCTTCAATGGTTCCAAAAAAAAAAAAAAAAAAAAAAAAAAAAAAAAAAAAAAAAAACCAACAGCAAATAAACATTCAGTTCAATAATAACCCTTGCTAGGGAGAGGCAAAGATATAAAATGCAACCAAAGTGTTTGTACTCTCATATTTTCTTGACATAAAAATAAAAGAACAATAAAATAACTGACAAACAAGAAGTTTGAAAGACTTAAGAGTAAAGCAGGAATTAGTCAATTAAAAAGCAAAAAACATAAAAAAGAGACTAGAGAGAAAACAGAACTAGATATATATATATATATGTAAAAGAACCAATAAAATAGAGTTTTAATACTTTGAGTTAAAGAAAAAGGCAAGACAACTTTGGAATGAGAAAGAGCTTATAAAGTACACAGGGAAGAGATTTTTAAGTTATATGAGAAATGCTGTTTGTTTGATGCTCGTATCCACTTGTAAATCTGTCACACGAATAATTATGCAGAGGAATTTACTTAATAACATTGACTCAAGGTCAGGATATGCACGGGTTGAAAAGGGGTACAGAAACATCGTGTCGGGGAGTCTATGAGATGACTTAACGTGCTTCAGAGCACGTATGAACACTGCTGTGTGCTAATTGTGTCCCTGTCCCACATCCTGTGTTGAAGCCCTAATGACTGTATTTGGAGATGGCGTTGAAGCCCTAATCCCCAACGTGACTGTATTTGGAGATGGGATTTTGGGGAGGTAATTAAGGTTAAATGACACCATAAGGGTGGGGTCCCACTCTGGTAGGGGTTGGTGACTTTTATAACAGGGGACATCAGAGAGACCCGTCTCTCTGCCACGTGAGACTGCAGGGAGGAGGCAGCCGTCTGTCTCCAAGCCAGGAGAAGAGCCTTTTCCAGAAACTGCCCGGCCCGCACGCAGACCTTGGACTTCCCAGCCCGCAGAGCGAGGAGAGAGTCGTTTCAGCCACCTGGTCTGCCATAGTACGTGCGTGGTAATGGCAACCTGAGCCCGCCAATAGAGATGCAGGTGGAAACCTTCCCCACTTATTTTTACCAGAGTAACAGAATAATTCCGAAATCTGACACATAGTATCAAAAACTTATAGGCCGAGCTCCTTACAAGTTTAAAAATCCGAGAGAGACATTGCCAAAGTGAATTCAGTAGCGTGCTCACAGAATTAACAACAGGACATGCTAGAGTTTGTATTAAAGTGGTGCAAGGATGGTCGAACATTGGTAATTTTATCAGTCGAGTGTGTGTGTATGAATAGGCTAAAGTGGGGGTCAGAAAACTTTTTTTTTAGTTAAAAGGCCAGTAAATACATATGTTAGGCTTTGTGGGGAAAAGCAGTCTCGTTGCAAATACTAAACTTTGTTATGGTAGCTCCAAAGCAGGGTAGCTGATGTGTAAATGAGTGGGTGTGGCTAATACAACTTTATGTAAACAAGAGTGGGTTTTGCCAACCTCCAAGACAAGGAAAAAAATAGATTTCATACATCTGGAGGCTAAAAAGGGATTTGATAAAATTGAACATACAGGCGGGGCACGGTGGCTCACGCCTGTCATCCTAGCACTCTGGGAGGCCGAGGCGGGCGGATTGCTCAAGGTCAGGAGTTTGAAACCAGCCTGAGCAAGAATGAGACCCCCTTTTCTACTAAAAATTGAAAGAAATTATCTGGACAACTAAAATATATAGAAAAAAGTTAGCCGGGCATGGTGGCACATGCCTGTAGTCCCAGCTACTCGGGAGGCTGAGGAAGGAGGATGGCTTGAGCCCAGGAGTTTGAGGTTGTTGTGAGCTAGGCTGATGCCACAGCACTCACTCTAGCCGGGGCAACAGAGTAAGACTCTACCTCAAAAAAAAAAAAAAAAACAAAGTCTTCTTTCTCTTCTTCATGAACATAAATAGAGTCATCTTTTACAGGGAAACATGAGAACTGTAGCCAGTTCTGAAAACTGTAGCCAGTTCTGGCTGGTATTATCACTATGATTCAGTGTTACACGGATATCTTAGTCAATGCAACAATACAAAAAATAAATGAGACAAATATCCTAGTAGAAAAAAAAATAACTTTTATGCAATAGGTCTTTTTCTATCCTAAAATGCAAGAAAATCAACTGAAAAATTATTAGGACACAGATTTGAATCGTACAGTTAGATAAAAGATAAATACACAGAAAATCAGTTGTGTGTGCCTTTGTTAAGAATGAAATTAAAAGACTCCCAAAACAACATTATTCTCCCAAACACGGGCCCATCCTGCTCATAACAATTATAAGCCTCTCAGGAATCGGTAAGTGGTGAGGTTTGTCAAAAAGTCAAATATTGCAAAGGGAGTTGCTATTAATTTTTAAATAATTGCTGGATCCTGGTCCCATCAGCAAAGAAAAACACAGCCACTGTGAGCCACTGTTAGGGGTGGGAGTTAACTATATCTTTCAAAGGGAATGCATATATATATATATATAATTTTGCAGAAGGATATATATATTGCATATATATGCATATATATTGCATATATATGAATGCATATATATATTGAATTTTGCAGAAGGATATATACATATTGCATATATATATGCAATATATATATTGCATATATATGAATGCATATATATGTTGAATTTTGCAGAAGGATATATATATTGCATATATATGCATATATATATATTGCATATATATGAATGCATATATATATTGAATTTTGCAGAAGGATATATATTGCATATATATATGCATATATATATTGCATATATATGAATGCATATATGTATATATTGAATTTTGCAGAAGGATATATATATTGCATATATATATTGCATATATATGAATGCATATATATATTGAATTTTGCAGAAGGATATATATATTGCATA
>VSMF01187993.1:0-19162 GCA_008750915.1 Microcebus jonahi
GCTTTTCTCAGTCTTCTACCTCCATTTCTATATAGAAGGAAAGAGGGTATTTTTATCTATTTATGGATTTAAGAACAACTGATATGAAAACAATTTTTAAAATTCCATTGTTTTTATTTGGATGTTTCTTTGTCTTTCAAAAGAAAAGACAGTTTAATTTTAGCAATGTTATGAGTAGAGTTTGTATTGCTTTAGCACATCAAGAAAGTCATATTTTATAATTTTGTTTTATTTAAATAGAAAACATTCACATATCTTAAATGAGAAATCCTGAGAGAAAACTTTGAATTTTTGAGACACTAAAAATTAAGTCTGGGACTAGAAAGCATTGAGATAGTAGGGATTTTAAAATTAATTCTTTGTTTTCAGCTTAATAATAAAGTTCTTTTGCCTATTATTTTAAGAACACCAGATTATAGCAGTGTTTCAAAACCATTTCTGCTTTTACTTTATGAAATTTATCTGTATCAAACAAGGTGTAACGTTACTAGGCTTATTAGTAATATCAACATTACTGCCCCTGCCTTGGCCAACCCTTCTAATCGAGCACCTGGGGTGAGTGGGCCCTGAGCAAGGCTGTTCATGTGCTTCCCAGCAAGAAGGGAGGTGTTTGCAGCCCATTATGACAATGGAAAACCAAGGCTCAGGGGGATAGTGTCCTAGGCCCAAGGTGACAAGTGAGAGCTGGCGGGCAGGGCCTCCACGCCACCTCCAGCTAACTCTGAAGCTGGTCTTGGGAACGACTGTGCTCTCCCGCGTCTGCTGTGAGCATGGAAAGCCTCCCTCCGCCACAACGAGCGTGACACCAGAGTCACGCTGCTCGGTACACACTCTCCAAGTAGCAAACTGGGCGGATGCCATCCTCACCTACCTTCGTCTTTCCCAGTTTTGAGCTGAGGTGGTCCTTCCCTCTAACTGGAGGTGTGAGTGGGACAGGCAACACCTACCACTGGGGTAGGTGACCCCACAGCTTAACCACACACCTGACATTTTAATGGATTTGCCAGGCTCCCATCCATGTTGCTCTGGGCATCTGACATGGACTGGGCCTTTGACTGAAGATCAAACATGACCTCTCTTTCTGGTGGGAAATAAACATTACTGATAAACAAAGGCACTTTTAGACTTGTCCCACGCAAGACAACCCACCATTTATAAACCACCATCCTCTGACTGTAGCTGTCTGTACCAAGAATCAATGCAACTGTATGTGTAATTTTACACCTAAATTTGGGTTTCCCACTTTTTTGTTTGCTTATTTCTGGTGAGAGTTGGGCTCAATGAACAATTGTTAGGTTAACCCTTGTTAGTCTATTCCATTTAGTAAATTTGTGAGTAATATAATTAGTTCATTGTTACAAATATAATTATTTACTTATAAAAATAATAATATATGTTCACCATGAAGTATTTAAAATGTTAAAAAATGTATTAGGAAAATGAAATAAATACTTGTTCCCCTGCCACTAGGAAATAATCATTATTAAACATGTCTGTCTTTGTTTTATACATGTTTGTTTACACACACACACGCACACACATACACAATAGGAGCATAATGTACATAAAATGCTACATTCTGATTTTAAACCTAATGACTACCAAATAGTCTATCTTTTGGAAGTCCAGGACTTTTGCAACCACATTCCTATTTCTTGGGGACATTGGCTCTTCTTTTCCTCATTGTAAATAGAATTGCAAGGCACTGAGCAATATAGGCTAGCTTCTGCAAAACAGGGTTATTGAGACAAAGAATGCAAGTTGAAAAGTTCTTGGTATGTACTGGTGATGTTTTCTTAAAGGTTTTTACCAATTTTCATGCATAATTATGTAAAAACTAAAAATAGGTCTTAAACATTTTTCATAATTAAATTGAATCTCTTGTTTTTACTTTGGTTTTTTAATCATGAAAAATGGTACCTAAAGTATAAAAACAGTATATAAATTTTTCAAATTTTCAAATAAATATAAAGATGGAGTAAATCCTGAATATTTTTCCATATACATGAGTAGACACACACTATGAGGTTCTCTAAAATTAACAAATTATTTCTTTTCATTAAGAAATGCAAATGCCATCCTTCCTCCAAACAGAGCTCGTGACCCCCCATCAGCCTGCGAGGACTGCAGCCGGAGTGCCTGTGTTCTGCCCTGCTGGTCGCCCTGCCAGCAGGAAGCCGTGTGTTTTGAACCTGAGGGTCTTGCATTCATTTATTTATGGTCTCAAAGGCAGCACTGGACAGGGCCATGGAAAAGGGTCAGCTAAGACTCCCATGGGTATGAAATTTGCAAAGTTCACCTCCTTCCTCAGCAACAGAGCAGTCCTCCTGGGCTGCCACAGACACGCTCATCAGAACTAGGGCAGAGAGCAAAATACCTGGTTACGCAGCCCTCGTTAGGGTGGAGCAATACTCCATCACTCAGATTTCCTAAGTCTTTATGCTGGCCACGAGAAGAGCTGAAGTAAATAGACTTGCTCTGGTTTCTACTTCCCTGGCCTTATTCACAAAATAGATCTCATGGTTTAAACTGTAGCCTGCCATCTACTGTCATCTTTCAGACTCTGAGTGTATCGACTTAACAGCCCCAGCTTGGTAACGTCCATAAGAAGTACCTGTACATGTTACTATAAAATAGTAAATGATAAGGAGAAAAACAGGGTTATCAAAACAAGACATAATAGTTTATATGCAAAGGAAAGGTAAAAGCAAATGAGTCATAAACCAGAACCAAATGTAAATAGTTATCACCTCTCAGATTTGCACTTCATTTGCATCGATTTAGCTGGTTATATAACTGTAATAACACAGTCAAATCACTAGACCTGCAGTTCTATGAAGACAGCAGCTTTGCAAACTTTCAATTTTCTATTTTCAATGACAGTTAATTCACAGTTCAAAGTATAGAAGCTAAATGAGGTAAAGAATGATAAATGATGCCTTGCAATTGCTGAAATCTGATTACACTGAGATAAGAGCTGGGCCAAATTCTACTTATACAAGTTTGTACCTCAAGAACAAGACAAAGAAGAGTGAGGGGGAGAAAGAAAGAAGGGAAGAAAAACTTTAGGTAAATGAATGCTTCCATTTATTCTCCCCAAATATAATATAAACAAAGAGACAAAGAAAATGCAAATAGGCTCAGGATGCCATTTCGACTCAGGGGGGGAAATTAATAAACAGTTCCATTCTAAAAGAAAGACCAAAAATCGACCTCCATTTAAAAAGCTAATTTATGCACTCCTGAGTCCTCATACAAGTTAAGCAGCACAGAATATCACAGCAGGCATAGAACAACAGATCTTGAACCCTGCTGTGTTTGTTCAAGAAGGCAAGTTAAGCTATTCCTAACAGGAAACAAAACACGTGGTTGGGCTATTAAACAGGGATCATTTTGCCATATTGTGCAGTCCTGAATGCATCAATTGCTGTTCCAAACAGGATTAGAGATGTGGTTTGCTTTAACTATGGTTTTGAGAAAAATGCTTATGCCTACTCAGAATTCTCAGGCTGATATTAACTAATACAGTGCCAAGCAAGACACTGAACACCTACGAAACCTTCAAGATATAGTCTTTGGCAGATTCCAGCGTTGTGTGAATGCAGCAGAAGATGCATGGAGAGGGCACCGGCGTCTGCACAAGATAGCCCATGTACACGCCACACTCGGGATCCCCCAAAGCATATTTCTGACTTTAAATCTTCAAGGCCCACTCTACACTGATTAAATTCACATTGATGGAATTAATCCCACAGTGAACAATTGCTATGTAGTTCTTACAGATAGAACCTTCTTGAGTAAAAATGCAGCTAGAAAAATGGACTATTTTGCTCAATAATATGACTGTTGAGCATATATTTGTAAATGACTTTGGGTATTTCTGCTATGTTATTATTATAAAAAAGGATCTCTCTGACATTTTGTAGAAGTCAAAAATCACTAGGTAAAGGAAAAAAGGCAAACCTTTATTAAACGTAGGCCTCTATTCATTGTTGAATAAAAGGACAATCAACCCACTGGAGAAACTGGTTCAATTTCCACCAAAAAGAAAGAACTTGTGATGGCTTAAAGGTGCCACGCCTGTATTGCTACAGGCTTTTTAGCCAAGACTTCAGGACACTGCCTCCATATTTGGTGAAAATACTTAGCATTTGTCCAGTGCATCCCTAGTAGTGCCACTCCAATTTTATATTAAGGGTTGAAATTTATAGAGTCTGGGAATTATCTTGGAGGTGTTTAAGAATCACAGAAAAAAACAAATTTTGTGAACTATTCTAGAAAATCATCATAAAGGGCTAGAAAATAAATTTTGGAAGACCCGCAATATATCAGAATCATGAAAACCACGATTTATAGACAACAATCATTAATGATTGCTACATTAAAAGGGACACCCGAATGAGACATTTTTAGTTGTAGATCAGCCAAGAGATTAAAATAAGCGTGTTTACAGAGACATAACTATTTAAAATATTTATAGAGAAAACAGTTGCAGATGATATAAAGGCAGATTCCAACAAAAACACGGCACAAATGCAGACACCATATGTTCCCATGTATGCGCTCATGACCTCGTGTGAAAAGTAGGCCAAAGATGTAGCGGCTGGGGATGCCTCCATTTAGCCCCCAGAACAACAAACTCAGGGGTTTAGAAGAGGTCATTATAATCATGTCCACAGATGGGTGAAATCTATGGGTAATGTCAAAGGCATTGGGAAGAAAGCTCTCAAAACGATGGTCCCCAAAACTCTTTGCTTTGTTGAGTCTTTAAGCCCAATCTCCATTTCTTCTGACCACATGTAGAAGGTGTCTCAGTTAATGCCCAGAGTTTCCAGTGATATGGGAGGAGCACCACATCCCTGCTGGGCTCTTCTGCCATCTCCCGACTATTCACCAGCCTTGAGCCAGAACCCCAAAACACTGGGGAGAGGTCCTACACCACCACCTCCCGCACGGCTGCTCTCTCGATCTGCTCCGAAGCATCGGGGGCCAAGCCAGGCAATAACAGGAGCTCTGCATTTGCGGGGTCTCCAGCATACGTCAGGCTCTGTGCTAGGCACGTGTAAGAGAAAAAACTCGCCTAACAAAGCAGGAGAGTCAATCGTTCTCCTTAAATAAATGAGAACCCTTAGGCTTAGAGAGGCCGAGTAACTAGCTCATGGTCACAAATGGATGAAAGCTAGACTGGAACCCGTCATTCTTTTGCTGGTCCAGCAACAAGACTATATTTGAGGGAAATTGGTGCTTGTAAGAACCTTATCCTTCTCACAAAGGCCTCTGCAAGTGTCACTGCTACTGGGGAGGGGCAGGGGGAGGGAAGGTGAGTGAGGGGCAGAGACGCTAAAGCATCGCCAGATAGAGGCTTGCAGCCCCTGGGGAAGGACGCCCTCCGCCTGCAAGCACCTCTCCTCAGCGCCCTCACCCTCCAGCCGAGATACCTGAGGTTTATACTCCTTCTCTGAAGAGCTGAACTGCATGGACACTACCACAAATAGTCCTAAAACAGATTTCAGACAGATATCTTAATATTTTTTAAGGTAACCACTTTACTCTGTTTTCATAGGGAAAAAAAAAAAAAGACAATTTGCAAGCATTAAAGGAACAGGCGGCAAGAGCTGTTCCTTGTTACATAGGAATACAGGGCAAGTCAGTCCCTTGGGCAGTCTGACATCATTTGGATACAGGGAAAGAATTAGGAAACGAGCTGGGACATCTCCTGACTCTGGACTTCATGTGATCACAACAACGTGCTCCACGTTGCCGGGTGTGTGATGTGAGTCAATGCACGATGACAGACGAAATGAGTGCAATGAAGTAAGCGCTATTGATGGATCATGTGTCCCAGTGACATTTTCTTATTCTATTCTATGTTGACTTGTTTTGAACTTTGTTTTAAAATTCCACGGCTGATGGCACCTCCAATTCATGAGGTATCTTCTACAACAGGAACTCTTTTGTATAGGGATCAGTGGAAATTTGATGAATAAATGTCAGTAAGTTAAGGCTGGTCCATTTTTAGGCACAGAATTTGTTAAGTCTTTACAAAAAAAAAATGTCAAATAATGGCAATTAAGAAAGAATGTCCTATCAAAGACATTGAGCCTTACAAATAATCTGGAATTCTGACCATATATTTACCCTGGAAGCTGCTGCTAGCCTTGAATATGTTAACTTTTAATGAAGTGTTCAGTCCTTTCATGATGGCATTGAAGTGTAATCAAACATTACCACAAGCCAAGTCACACACTAGCATGTCTTGCCTTGTTTAAATACCTCAAATATATTTGAGTAATTGTGTAATGACTTCTAGGCCGCTGGCTGTCCATATGGTCTGAACAGACTGTCTTTTGCAGAGCAGTTGTGCTATCTCTCTCAATGAGAAGGTTATCTCTGCTCCAAGCTGGAGAGATTAAGAGATGCCGTTGAAATTTCAGGGTGGCCCCCTACCTTAACTCTTGAAACAAAACCCACATCTGGCCCCCAGAAATTGCTGTGTCTTCCAGAAGTCTTGCTTATGTTTATGAAATACATAAGAACAACACAGCAGGCATGGAGTGACGTTTCCTGCCATAAATATCCTTTGGATGCAATGACATGCCATGGGGATGACACAGCAAAGCCATCACTGCAACTGTATGGAGTCTTTCTGGACAGGGAACATTCTAGATGGTGGAATCATATCATCTCAGACAATGAGGACCAGTGAAAGGGTCTGGCTGTTGGCAAGAACTCTGTTCTAATGCTCTCTGGGTGACATGGACCACCAGATAAGCAAAGGGGCTGCTCATTTGGCAATTAATGAAACCATGGTGGGTGGGGCTCTGAGATTTGGCCTAGGACCCCAAAATGTAAAGCCGGTCACTGGACCTTACTAATTACTCACATTACTTGTCTGCCTAGGGAACCATCCCAGGGAAGGCCTGGGATGCTATGTTTGAAGGAACGTGCCCAACTTACTCTTGACCTATTATTTAGAAGTTGGGAATTCTCAGGAAAATGGCTGGGCATAGATTCAACCCCCAACCCCTGGGCACGATAGGGTTCTTTGGTGGGGCTAGCTTGGCAGAGGGGCAGTGACAGCTGAGTCTGCTGCCTTTCTGCTCCTGCCCAGCCACAGGCTCCTGAAGCTGTAAGGGGAAAACCATTTCACTGGTCATGAACAGTGTCCAACGCACAACACATGGAGAGACATGCACGACTCGTGAGTTCTGGGCATGACTGCAATGTGACAGAAAAGAATTTACCTTTTGTGCCTGAGGGAGCTGAAAAACAAGGGGAAAAACAAAACAAAACAAAAGAAAAAAAATCAGTCAATATATAACAAGTTAAGATTAACTGTAAAACTACATTTTGTTGCCATTGGCAAATGGAAATACCAAGATGAGGAGGAAAAGAGTGAAATAAAACTGAAGCCAAGTCATTTTTCGAAATAAAGCCACCGTGCTGATTATTTGACCTGCTACCTGAACTTGTGCTATCCACACAATCTATGAGCTTCCAGCATGTGTTTTGGGAGTGTCCCAAGCAGTCTGGTAAACTCCTGCAAAGCTGGACCTGAGATTCTTCTGTCCCGTGGTGCGCAGAGCACAATTCCATGGCCCAGCTCCTCCTCCCTGTGGGTCAGCAGTTCTCCACTGGAGCAGAGCCACTTGGAGACATTAGTATCGTCACAACTTCCCCGGGGGTGGGGTGGGTACAAGGGAGGCAAATGAGAGCTGCTGGCCTCTCGTGGGCAGAGGCAAGGGACGCTGCGAAACATCCTACGGTGCACAGGACAGCCCCTCAACAGTTACCCGGCCCATACGTCAACAGCACCAAAACCGAGAAGCCCTGCTGTGCATAAAGGTAAGACCCTTAGAAAAATGCTGTGTTTTTAAAGTCAATTTTTCTTGCTTTGTAGCATGTTAACTGTTCCCTTTGTTGGTGGGTAAGCAAGTATGCACAAGGATATGTGCGTTCAAAGTAAAGCTGATATTCTAAGAACAATGAAAAGACAGTTGCTCAATCCATAAAATAAGACATAACAGCTTTGCCAATGGCACAGACCAGGAACTGAAATTAATAGGCATGTGGAAAAAGATGAGCACTTATGAGACATATCTGCCTATTTTTCTACATTGAGATTCTTAGGCTGTGGTTTAATGCCACAGTATTATGACTGCCATTATGGCATGCAGGGTTTTGAAAAGCGTTTCTCTAATCTGGAATAGATTAACATGATCCATGTATTAACTTCCCAATCTAGGAATTACATCGTTCCCAAGACTGACTTCTCATCATAGAGGCTAACATTTATCTTTGTCGAGTGGGAACTTGTCACTGTGTTCAGTCCTCTGCTGGCATTATCCCATTAAATCACAGCCACCCAATGCCAGGTCTCCCCATTTTACAGATGAAAAATAAAATGGCACTTAGAGGTTAAGTAGTTATACGATATCCCATAGATAATAAATTGCAGTACTGTGCTGCCTGATTTTAGAATGTACAAATTCAACTCAATTCACACATGAATAAAGACCACAAATACTTGGGGATTATGACTTCAGACTTTCTCTCTCTCCAGAGCTTATAATATTAGAAGTACTAGAGGATGCAAAACAACCAAATCCCAGGGTCTGCATTTGAATCCCCTGCCATGTCCATTCTTTTTACACTGGAAAGAATGTTCTGTCTTCCTGTGCACTGAGACCAGGGCTCTCTTAAACCTGCCCTCAGCCCTTGCCCCTGTGGACGGAGCCCAGCAATGGTAGAAGGAGTAAAGCCAAACAAACAAGACGTCTTGACTCTCAGAGACATCCCCACAATGGCATTGACAATGCCCACGAGAAGCAGATCCCAACCTCTCTGACACTCAATTTCCAACACTTTTAACCCAAACTGGTCCCCCAACTTAAGACAGGAACACGAGCATGTTTTTATGATTCTTTCCTACTAGTTATAGCTACAACTATGGAAAAAGAAAACTCATGAGTTCCTCCCAGTGCCTCTCAAGGCTTCAGAAAAAAATATAACAAGAGGTGAGAAATTGAGTCTAAAATGAGGAATCACTTAAAGAAAAGTTTCTGAAATATTAAACATCTTTTCACACAGCAGAAAAGAAACCTTGGATTCACGAACACTGTGGAATGAGAAATGCATGTTTTCTTAGGAAAGCATCTGTGTTGAACCACAGCTATGTCACGTGAAAGCATGGGGGTGGGGGGCTGCAGAGTCGATGCCAAAGTCAAGTTGGACAAACGGTTGGACTTCATGGGCCTCCTGGGCAGCAGAGAGCCCCCTCCCTCTCTTCCTTAAAGTTTTATCTCAGTTGAGCAGAAAACACCTCTTTTTGACTCATCCACTGAAGCACATGGGAAGAAATTCTGGGGAGGAAAGTGAGAGACAGGCCTTTGTGGTGATGTCTCCAGCTCAAGACTGCCCTCAAGCTCCCCGCAAAACACACATTTTCCTCAAGAAATAACTCATGCGAACAAAGAGCAACTTTCCTATTGGAGCTTTTAAATACTGTCAATCATAGCTTGCACTGCCCTAAACAGGCTGGACCTCTGGGAACGAGTCTCGAAACAGAACACAGCAAATGTAGCTCAGATGGCCTGCAGCCGCAGACGCTACTGCTCGGGAGACGGCCGCCACGTTCCCGAATGCTGTGCAGAGCCCTGAGCTGGCAGCCAGACCGGCCAGACGTGGGGTCCCCTTTGGACTCTGGCTGGAGTCTCGACATGGGCCTTCCAGCCCTTGGCCAGTGTGTGTGTCTGTACAAAGGAGTGCCGGAGGCAGCGCTGGGGAACGGGCCAGATCTTGGATGGCCGATAGGTTGTGCCTCGAGAGACAACTCTGATGATTAGTAATGTCTGTCTGAAGGGCCGTGTTCAGAAGTATTCTGCAGTTATGTCTGCATTTCATTGAAAACAATAGTATAATCAATTAGCAACACGTGCTGTGGGCTAAGAAATAATAAATGGCGAAATATATCCCTGGACATGATAATCTCTAAAGGTATTACTGCACTGTTTTTCCTGTAGTTCTGGGCACACCTCTAATTACCACATAATTTCTTTGCTTAATGCCTCCCTCCCTTGCTAGGGCACAAACTCCATGAGGGCAGCGAGGCACCTTCCTTCCCCGTGTGTGTGTGTCTGGAGGCCTCCAGCCTGTGACTGGTGCTCTCCTTGTTAAATGAAGCCCCTTAGTACGAGGGCATTTCCAGGGTTGATGCCAGGGAAAGATAATTGCAGCAACTGCCTTGGGTCTACATCCCCAACGCCATGTTGCTGCCCCAAGCTGATATCCCTCCTGGAAGAACAGACAGAAACTCTAGAATTCCCATACAGCTGGTATTGGCTTCTGAACATGCACGGTTGTCTCAATGATCCACAGATGCACATAAAACCAGCCTGGGAACTCCTGTTATCTGGAGGTGAGGCGACTTCTCTTCCTCTCCACACTGGGGACACCCTTTCTCCTCCAAAGCCACCTGGTCAGGCATTGTCCCCGAGGTTCCACCTCTATTTGTCCATTTCCTCACTTAACTGCATGAAGGGCCCGGCCGGCAGACTGGATTCCTTCCAGGACTACATACCGGGCTGTAAGGATTCTGTGTACAACCATATACATCCTCCAGCCATTTTTCTAAAGGAAAAGTGAAGAAAGAAAACAGGTGGGGCTTACACATTCCTAGGGAAAAGGTGAGTGCAAGATATACCTCATGTGATACTTCACATTGGAACATGGAAAGGCGGAGAATGTGCCATTCAGAAGAGAAGGAAGGAGAGGAAAGTGACGGCAATAGCAGAAGTAGTTACTATTTATTGAACAGCGGCTATAAACCAGATAGCTGGCTAAACCCTTTCTAGTTTTAGCTCTTTCTGTCTTCACAATGAATCTTTGGATTTGATGTTAGATATTGGTATCATTCTTGGTTTACAGGTGAGGATATACAAGATATTTAGAATAGCTAAGTACCTTGCCACGGTCACCCATCGAGGAAACGCTGACGCCGAGAGCCAAAGCCAAGGCTCTCTGGCCAACCCCCAACCCCCCACCCCCGCTCCAGCCACTGGGCGCACAGCACTGCCTGCCATGCTCCTAAGTGGTGCCAGCACCAGCCCAAGCTCCCCAGGAATCTAGGGACCTCACAGGCCATTCTGTCTGGGCACCACGCACAAGAGAAAGGGGGACTGAGAAATCCTAGCACCGCTCCTCATAGAAGAGTCGGGATGGAGGACAGAGAAGCCAGCACGCCACAGTTTCCAACATGTGACACAGGACGTACGGTTTGGCGTGAATATTTACCGTGCCCTCTTCCATCACGGACACTTACACCTGCTCTTCCTTCATCTTCGAAGTCTTCCTAGCTACCCCCTCCCCTGCATGGCAAACACCTATTTCTCTGGTCAGTTGTCCCTGTCTCAGAGATACCCAGCTAAACCTCCTGTGTCGTATGTTTTCATCCCTGGCACTCATAGTATCACATATCTCCTAGTCATAGCTTAGTTACTGCCAATTGTAGTAACAATCATACTGCTTTTCCTTTTTGGTAACAGAAGCCCAATTTTCAGCCATGCTCAGCTAAAAGACCCTATTAAAGATAAAGAAGGCTAGTGAATTCAGTTGTGTTAAATAAGATATTTGTGGATGCGGCTTTTCCAGATGGTGTCCTTAAAAGGACTTCCTCTGTCTTGCTTCCAGAAAGGCAGATATGATGGCTAGAGCTCTAGCAGCCATCCTGTCCTATGAGGTTATCTTAAGGATGAAAATCAAGGATGTTGAGGATAGGACAGGTGATTATAATAGCTGAAGACATGCTATTTACTATTCTAAATGCTTTACCTATAATAACTTAATGAAACCTCACAGCAACCTTATTAAATAAGGTCCACTCTTACCCCAGTTTTGAAGATGATGAAACTGCATAGCCAGACAGTAACAAAGATAAGCCTGGAGAAGGGAGGCCAGTGAGGAGGCTGTTAAATGACCTCGCTGACAGCTGATGGACAACTAGACGAGGGTCCTGGTGCTGGAATTGGCGGGCCATGGTCTGACCCAACATGGAGCTGAGAACAGAGGTGATGGACTGGACGGCGCCATGAGAGGAGATGTCAAGGGTGCCCCCAGGGTCCTGGCCTAGAGGGGCACAAGTGAAGCTGCTATTTACTGGGAGAAGACTATGTGAGGAGCATGGTTGAGGGAAAATACCTGGAGTTCAGTTTTGTCTAAAACCGATGAAAGTTGAAGGTGTCTCTTACACTCGCAGGCAGAGGGGTAGGCTAGGCAGCTGGATATGTAAAGCTTGCACTCGGGGAGGGCCTGAGCTTGGCCACCGTGCACATGGGGACGAGGTCACGGGGCGTGAGCACAGGCAGAGCAGAGCCGGAGTCTCCAAATGCAGGCACGGGACATTCCGCCAGGGAAGGAGCAGGGAAGGAGCTCCCAGCCAGCTCTGCGTCCGTCCCTAGGCTATAACGATAAAGGTGTTTCAGAAAGAGACAGTTCCCGCCCTGAGGGGAAGGGAGGTTTTTGCTTTGACTCTCCTGATGTCCCTGTTCTGCCTCGGAGTGGCGGACAGAGGCGCGGGCGGCTGACTGCACATCAGTCTCTAGCTCCGTGAACTTCCAGAGTTGAGGGGATTCTTTCAAACACAGCCCAGTTAAAGACCTATTGATCAAAACAACACATTTCGCTATGAAATATGTAAAGACCAAATGGGAAACAAAGTATTTTCCTGCCAACTGTATGGAACAAAAATAGCCTGGCCTACATATGTTTATTCCATTTGTACGAGTGGTCCTTTGCCTCGGCCTTAGGAATGACGATAAATCCCAGCCTGCTGCAAGGGCTCCTGTGTTCATTTATTTCTCCGTGTAGATGCGCGCATGTGATCCGCCATGCTTCTTCATGGAGCAATGTGGACGATGCCTGCTCTTCTGTACAACAGAAGGTTCTGCTCATTGGCTCAGACTCCAAAGCCTCTGCCAAGGAGAGGCTAAGACTGCAGCTAAGACTTGGTGGTCCAGGTTCTGTCCTGTGTCCATCTACTTGTGCCACCCCACGCAAGCCACCACTGCTGCTCATCTGGTGCCCCCTCCAATCCTTTCTCCATGCTGCATCCAGAATGATCCCACGTATACGCATAAGCCACGTACTTTGCCGCCTGCAGCTCAAGCCTTCCTTGCCTCAAAGCCTTTGTGCGGCTCCTTCCTCTGAGCAGCGGATGCTTCGTCCCCACTCCAGGTAAATGCCCCGACCCCCAGCTCACCTCACTGACTCCGACCTGCCTGTCACAGCTCAGCTCTGATGGCACCTCTTCTGGCAGGAGTCTTTCTCTGTCCCCCAGCTGTCTTTCAACGACATCATCTTATTTACTCCACCTTAGCACTGATCGCATTCAGTCATCTTCCCGTTTGTTTGTTTTTAATTACTTTTTCATATAAGAACTCAAGATCCACCCAAGGGCCTTATCTATCTTATTCATTGTTGTATCACCAGGAACTAGAACTGTGGCTGGCCCTTGGTAAGAATTCAGTGCATATTTGTTGGAGAGAGGGGGACGGAGGGAAGGAGAGTAAAAAAAGAAAGAGAGAGAGAAGAAAAAGAAAAGAAGGGAGGGAGAAAAGAAAAAGAAAGGAGACAGAAGAAGGAAGGAAAAGAAAGAAGAAAGCAAGAAGCAACAAAGGAAGGGGGGAGAACCTTAGAGTTTGGGACACCAGGTTTCAAATCCTACCTCTCCCACTCAGTGGCCACGAGAACCTGGGCAATAACACATCCTCTCCAGGCTCTGGATTTCTCACCTGTAAGACTGTGGTAGTAACACTACTTCATGGGACGAATGTATTAATGAGTTTATATGTATTGAGTTCCTACAAAAGTAACTATCTCATAATGGTTGCTGCTTTTACCTTTTGACCTTGTAACCTCCAGAGTTTTCGGGGTCGACTCCAACTTGACGGAATGTGAGGGGCTATAGTCATAGCCAACTGTGTCACGGTCCACAGATGGCCCCACAGACCTGGGACCAGAACCCTGCTGCTGGGCCATCGCGTCTTCATGGTGGGTTATGTGACGAAGTGAGGAGGCCTGAGTAAGGTGCCTTAAGTAGAATGTGACCCTTGCAGTGGACAACTGTCTCTCTGCTCTCAACATCCAACCTCTTTCTTTCATGTGTCCCCATGCTCTTGGCCAGAGGCCAAGCCCCAAGATGTAGACAGTGCCCAGACCTAAGGCAATCAACTCATCATGTTCCCTTGGCCACAGCAATTGGCTTAGGGTGGACATATGACCTAACCTAGTCTAATCAGGACTTTTAAATCACACCACTCCCCCCTTTATCCCCTGCTCCCTTTCCTCATTCAACTAGAACCTGAGCAGGTACATTGCTGGGGACAGACCATCAAATGGGCTGAGAGTGAAGAAGGCATGGCAGTGAGACAGACAGAGCAAAGCACCAGTGGTGTCATTCGAGCTCCAGATCCATCCATGGGACTGAGCTTCTAGTAGCTTCCAGATTAGTACAAGCCTTTGGGGCATCTAAGTGAACTGAGTTTTTCTTCTTAGTCCCTTAGAAACGTGCAGCTGGCCATATGGTACATACCACGCCAGATCACGATTAGATTTTACTTGTACAAATCAAGGGATTCATCAAAATATTTCCATAACTGCTCTGCTTCAAAAATACTCAGGAGTAATTTCCTCAAAAGATTTCCAATGCTATGCATGAAATTTCCTTACAAACACATGGAGCATCATATTTCTCCAAAGTCTGGAAGCTATTCTGGTCTGTGGTAATACTGGATAAGTCACGAGACAAAAGAGTATCTCTTTGAACACCCTTCTTAAAATCTCCTCCTTCTCCTCCACCTAAAAATCCTCCTCCTTGGAATCTCCTCCTCGCCTGGCTTTCCCATGGGTGTCATTCTACTACTTCCTCTACTCTGTATTCCTGCCCTAGCTCCTTCACCGTGGGCACCTTGCTGCTTACTCTACAACTCTTAACTGAGGTGACCTACCCCAGTCTTGGTAGAGATAGACAACCCTGCAGAAGGGAAGATAACAACAAAGACAGGGTCAATGCAGGAAAACAAATATCGCTGGATGGGTCAATGCAGGAAATGCAGGGTCAATGCAGGAAAACAAATATAACTAAAAATATAAAATTATAGTCAGCTACTTTAAAATTATTTGAGTCCCCAGTCCGATTTTTGCCGCATAGCTATAAGTCCTTTAAACTCTGTTGGAAAGACTCATGGGGAGAATGGTATCTCTTTATTCCAAATTTTCTCACTTTTTTTGAATTGTGAATTACATTGCCAGACTATATATAACTTAATACCGATTTTTCAATATCTAGTTAAGACACAGATGGAATATGAACTTCTTTTTCCTAACAGTATACTCAAAAGCAAGAAAAAGATGAACAGAAAGACCATTGTTTGCAACACATATGCCTTTAAAAGTGTTTTTTTTTTTTTTTAATTTTAAAAAACTTTTTGAGACAGGCTCACTCTGTTGTCCTGGGTAGAGTGCTGTGGCATCATCACAGCTCACAGCAACCTCAAACTCCTGGGCTCAAGTCATCCTCCTGACTCAGCCTTCTGAGCAGCTGGGACTATAGGCACATGCCACCAGGCCTGGCTAATTTTTTTTTGTCATGTTTAAAATCAAAAGCACAGAGGCAGTACTTGTTCCTTATAGAAAATTAGATATGAAAGATAGACAAAAAAAAAAAGACATTTAATGCTCCCTATGATGCTAATATCCATTATTGATCTCAATATCATGCTCAATGACTGCATAGTATTTAAATTATTTGAATATGCAACAAATTACTTATTAATTTGTTACTGCAGTAATTAATTAATTACTGCAGGGAACATCACATTGCCCACCACACACTAGCAGCACCAGGTTATTTAGTAGCAAAGATGTGGACTGATAACTGAAGGTCAGATTTTTCAAACTTAGCTTAGGATGAAAAGATCTGGGGTTTTGGAATCTAGCAGGAGAGCCCTGGCTAGATGAAAGACAAGCCTGCATAAATTATTCACTTGATGGCAGACATTTTTTGGGATGCTGGAAAATGTGGATTATTAATGGGCAGACCAGAACAAGTCTCACATTACATAAGTTAAGGAGTATCGGTGGGGAAAAAGCCCCAGACATTTTACTTGTTATTATGTCCTGAAAATTCTCACAATAAGAAGTCATTTCTCATCAGGCTTGAACTCTGCATTGTATCTGAAAAATAAGGTTCCAATTAAAATTGTCATTCTTCAGCCTTACGTTGGGTGGTCATCCTGCTGAAAAGGGATCTGAATCAGAGATTCTGGCAATGTTGGGGAGCTGGAGGTTCTGCCAGTTCTCTGTGAGAACACAGATTGGTGGAACCAAATGGAAACTTGGCAAAATCCAGATAAAACTACCACCATGATGCATTTGCATTTCCTGCTCGAAAACCATATCAATCCCCTGTTATGGCATGAAGCGATTAGTCGAAGGCAGCAGTGAAGATTAAGGAGGGTTTGATGGGGAAGGAAGCTCTTTTCTGCAGCATTCATTTTGGAAATACCCAAACAGGATGCAAACCCACTCAGACCTTCTCCTGAACTCCCACCCCACCAGTGTCACTTTTCAACGTGTGACTGCTTCCAGTTGGATACTCTAAGCTGCTGGTTCTAATTAAAAGCTAATTTGCAAAAATGTTTCATAATTTATGCATGTCACAGAATTCCTCTGAGATTATGAACTTGGAGCCAACTCAGGGCCATATAAGGAGACATTGTGCCGAGAAGCTTAGGGGAGGAAAGGGATGCAGGAAGACAAGTACCAACGCGGGTACAGCAGAGGAAGGCATGGATACGTTCTTTCAGCCCCCCATCAGCCAGCTCTGCAGCCACCTGGGAGAGATGTGGGACTTGTCTAAGACCATTTGGCAAGGCATAGATGTGGAGAACCCGAAGGGTCTGCAATGGCCAGAATGGCCCTCCAAGGAGAGTCTCAGGGGGGGAAATGGGGAGCCAAAGAACTTGAAACCCTCCAAATAAGATGAATGGGTTTCCACCCTCCCCACAAAAGAAGACATAAAAAACCCTCAGAGGAAAGTTAATGAAAACTGGAACCTGCGATGAAGCCATTACTTCACTCAACAGATGTCTTCAAGAGAGCATTTGCAGGGATCTAACAAACTGTTGAACCACAAAGAAATCTGTAGAGCAATGTAACTAGAAATACTGGGCCCCCAAGAATGACAACCAGGAAGACTGTCTCCCAAACACATATACTTTGTGAATTGTGAAGTAAATGAAATCTCCAGTCATCCTCCAAGTCTGCAGTGGAAAGAGTATATACAGTATTTGTCACACAAAAAATCAAAGGCACCAGCAATGATGGTAAATATACATGCTAGGTATTCACAAAAGATGTGGCACAATGTCAATGCCATATTTTTTAGCAGCAAATCTGGTAAGTTACGTGTTTCAAATGTCCATACTACGAAAACAACTGTTAGCTTGAAACAAGTACAACTGCAGGCACTTCTGCTGTGGTGTGACACCTATTAGTGAGGAAACTCACTTTGTGTGAAATTAGACACTAAAAATAACAGACCTTATGGGAAAGATAGGGTCAGGACAGTCAGCTCCAACTCTTACGAACTTTGTAACATTGATCAAAAATGATAACACTCATAAAATAACACAGTAAAAATTACATGTTAAATTTGTCATTAAAAACTTAAAGTACTTTATCAGTTTTTTAAAGGAGTTGATAACATGAAGACAGGAAGAGTAAAGAAGCTTTGAGGCAGCTGAGGAAGGGAAGCGAATGCAAAGTGCTCAGGACTAGGAGGAGCCAACCAGGAAGCACTTCCAGAACAGAGCGTGTGACCAAGTGGGGCCCAGAGGAAGAGTTTTAAGTGACAATTCCCATGTGCTGAAAAGTGCTTCTCTGTAGGTTGCTGCTCTCTACTGGGATGGTGGACTTTGTTTTCACCTGTTGCTTCCTTAGTGGTGCAAAACTTTGGCAGCCTAGGGGAAATGGTACATGAATCAACAAGATTTTGTCTTATAATGACATCATTTTCTATTTACCAATCACATAGGAGTTAATTCACATTACAAAAACACAGGCTGCAGTGGATGACACAATATTCTTATTAAATTCTAGCCCAGTTTTATCATAGAAAATGACACTGTATAAGCTATTAGATAATAGCTTTAACATTTTTGGTAGGCATATGAAGAGTAGCAAGGTTTGTGTCTTTTAATACAGATGTTTAATGCTCAAAAAAAAGCAAAATCATACATTTTCTAGAACAGGTAACACTTGATAACTTTATAATATAGTAGCCGAAACACGCAATAATTTAAGTGTCACATTTTTCACAGGATTTTTAAAGTTGAAGGGGCATCTTTCAAATGTGTGGGACCTTCTGATGTGAAATAGAATCTTACAAAGCAGATATTCCAGATTTCTCAAGCAATGCTATGAAGTCTATGTTTGCTTCCTTACTTGGCTTACTCGTTTTTTACTTACCAATAATAGAGCTTTATATTTGCATGCAATGTTTTAGTTTGCAAATAGCTCTTTATATATTATACCTCTATGGTGAATACCACATAGCTATCATAAGGTTTATGAAAGTCTTTGTTTTTAATGGGGGTCACTGAGAAATGATAAAATGGTGTGTAACAATTTTAGAACTCATCTTTAGGGAAAATTATAAACTCAAGAAGTCACACAATAAGTACAGTGATTTGTATATTTTTATCATGTTTTGTGCTTTGCTATATGCTTCAAGTTTAAAAATTTCCAAAAGTAGAATATATATAGAAAAAATTAGCCGGGAATGGTGGTGCATGCCTGTAGTCCCAGCTACTTGGGAGGCTGAGGCAGCAGGATTGCTTGAGCCCAGGAGTTTGAGGTTGCTGTGAGCTAGGCTGATGCCACGACACTCACTCTAGCCTGGGCAACAAAGCGAGACTGTGTCTCAAAAAAAAAAAAAAAGAGAGATATCACCATAAAATCTGACTTCAATATATGATCTTTACTACTTTTCGATAATTTCCTGTTTGTTTCCATTTTCTTGAGAGGAATGTTAAAAGTTCATGAGATATGTCTTGAGATCCGTGACTCATTCATAATTTTATTTGTTTTTTGACAGTGAAAAAAA
>VSMF01188006.1:0-12275 GCA_008750915.1 Microcebus jonahi
CCCTCACACCCCCCACACACACATGCCACCCCCCACATCCCACACACACCCCACACACCCCACCCCCACACACACCCCCACCCCACACCTCATACCCCACACACCCCACACCCCACACAGCCTGGCAAGTACACAGACCCCACACAGCCCTGCACTTAAAAATCACCCCCAGTCGCCATAGGACCAAACAGAGAAGGAGAAATTATTAAATTTCTAGGAGATTCATGGGAAAGTATCTTGATATTCATTGGGGTTTTCTTAAACAGGGCACAAAAAGCCAGTAAAGGGAAAGCCCGTAAATGAGTAGGATTTCATTAAAATTCAGATATTCTGTTCAACACGAGACACTATTAAGAGAATGAAAGGCACAAATTGAGAGAAGATGTTTGTGATATACATACATCTGGAAAAGGACTCATGTCCAGAATATATTTTTAAAAACTTAAAACTAAGAAGTATTTTTTAGTTAAAAATACTAAAAAAAATCAACAAAATGACAAAAACTTATTTTATGTGAGAAAAAGAGACAGTTGACAAAAGAAGACATTCAGATTCCTGACTGGTGTGTCTGAAGTATGTCTCAGCCTCAGGAAGGATCAGACCACAATGAAATGTGGTACCGTGGTTCCCCGAGAATAAGACAGGGTCTTCTATTTATTTTTCCTCAAGAAGACATCCTAGGGCTTATTTTCAAGGGGTGTGTTATTTTCCCCGCAAAGCCTCAGCGTGCAGCACGCACAGGATGGCCGGGACCCGACAGGGGGAGCTGACCTTGTTGGTGGGGCTGCCCGCACCTTCCCCGTCACCTCTGGGATGGCAGCTGTCAGGATGGGGCAGATGAGAAGGGCTGCTCGTCCTCTTTCCCGCTCCGCGACGACACGCATGGGTTGTGCAGATGCGCTGCGTAGCCACGCCCGTCGCTAGGGCTTATTTTCGGGGTGGGGCTTCTATTGTGCAAATGCTTAGACATCCTGCTGGGGCTTATTGTATGCGTACGTCTTATTTTCGGGGAAACACAGTAATTCCACTCGCGCCTAGAACGGCTGCATTTGGAAGCTGCGAGCGCCGTGTGCAGGACATGACCTGGATCAGCTGGGACTGGGACCACCGCTGGTGGGAAGGGAAAGCCTTTCGGCAGCGTCTCGTAAAGCCGGACACTCACAGACTGTTTCCCACGCAGCAAGTCCATGTCCATGCAGACCGGCTAACATGCATTTACATGTATGTGCACCAAAAGACTTGCTCAAATCCACGTTATTCCTAATAGCCTGAACCAAAAAATAAAAAGTCCATCAGTCCTGGAACAGTTAAGTAACCGTGGGATATTCGTCATGGCAGACTTTGCAACAGTGACAAAGAACAACCCACAGACACACAAAACCACATGCATGAATCACAGACACGCTATTCAGTGCCAGAAAGAGAGCCCACACTGTCTGGCTTTATTTGGCAACACTCGTCCCCGGGAACAAACACCGAAGCAAGCTCGCTTCGCAGGGGAAGTCGCGGGATGCCAGTGTTAACGGGAAAAACCCAGGTTTTGTAAAGCGACGTAAAGAGGTTTATTCTGAGCCCAATGTGAGTGCCAGCCTGGAGCACCGGGCCTCACCGTCCTGAGGAAGCGTGCGCCGTGGCGGGGTTGTTTAGTTCCAGTGGTCCCAGGAGACGGGGAGTCCATGGCAACACACGGAGGGTGTACGTTGGTCTGGCCCAAAAATGTGGGGCATGGGGTGGGGGGGTTCACAGGTCATAGGTGGGTTGAAAGATGCTTTGATTTGTAATTGGTTGAAGAAAAGAAGCTTTGTCTAAAGGCTTGGGATGTTTTAAGTTCAGACAAGGAAGTCTGCTGAGCAGAGAGAGACCAGCCACCTGACGTTTTTCCGAAGCTCAAGTGATGATTTACTAAGCAAACCGGTGGCCTGCAGGTGCGGTTCCAGCTTAGTCTTGCATGGCCTCAGGCCTGTCACTGAGTAGCACCCTATTGTCACAAAAGACAATCTCCAAGAAGGGGGGGTGGGGCATGGGGAGGCGTCTGATCTCCCTTCTCATGGCAGCAGCTCAGCTGCTTTAGGGTTTTCTGGGGTCCTCTTGGCCGGGGGGAGGGGGAGCATTTAGTCACCTGGGGGCTGAGACTATATTTTATTTATTTATTTGAGACAGAGTCTCACTCTGTTGCCCAGGCTAGAGTGAGTGCTGTGGCGTCAGCCTAGCTCACAGCAACCTCCAACTCCTGGGCTCAAGCGATCCTCCTGCCTCAGCCTCCCGAGTAGCTGGGACTACAGGCATGCGCCACCATGCCCGGATAATTTTTTGTATATATATTTTTTAGTTGGTCAATTAATTTCTTTCTATTTTTAATAGAGACAGGGGTCTCGCTCAGGCTGGTCTCGAACTCCTGATCTTGAGCAATCCTCCTGCCTCGGCCTCCCAGAGTGCTAGGATGACAGGCGCGAGCCACTGCGCCCGGCGAGACTATATTTTAGTTCACACCGATGTTCTCTGTCTGGGCGGTGGTGGCTGCTTGCGGGTGAAATTAACACTGTCGCCATTCCCTGGGCCACCGCTTGGCTTTGTGCGTGTGTTCCGTGTGCGCTGTCAGGTTTGCTCTGGGCGGGGACCCGAAAAGTGTGTGTGGGAGGGAATGTGGTCAATGGAAAACTTGGGCTTGTAAAACAACAGACGCAGGCGTCTGCAGAGTCCGTAGGTTGTAAATGTAACCACAGACAGCTGCAGCCACCACCCCGGCATTCCTGTCCCCTGATAAGGATGTGAACTGAAATAAAATTTTAAGGCTCAACCCCCCACCGGCTGACTGAATGGACCCCCTGGTGGCCAAAGGAATATCCTAAAACTAAACTGTCTGCCAAGAGGAGGGCGGTCAGACAGGCCTTATCACGCCCCCCTCCCTTCTTGGGGACATCCTTTGTAATCCATTAACAGGCCTAAAGATATGCAAGACACACCTGCAGGTCCTCAATTTACACAACAAATCTATGTCTGGTGGCTTGTCTCTGATAACAGCTCCTCATATTGAAATGTTCCAAGCCTTTAGACAAAGCTTCATGTCTCTAACCAATGACAAGCCAAAGAGTCTTTAAACCCACCTATAACCTGTAAGTCCCCGCTTGGAGATTGCCCACCTTTTCGGGCCAAACCAATGTATGCCTCCCACATATTGATTTATGACTTTACCTGTAACAAATGTCTCCCGGAAATGTATAAAAATGAAACTGTGACCCAGCCACAGCGAGTCCACTTGCCCAAGGCCTCTTGGCAGTGGCTCCAGGTCATGGTCCTCAAATTTGGCTCAGAATAAATCTTTTTAAAATTTTTGTACAGAGTTTGGCTTTTTACATTTATAGAACAAAGCTGCCCCCTCCCCTGTCTCTGCAGGTGTTGCTCACTCCCCCCACAGGAACCCTCCACAAAACCCAAGGCTCCCCGCTCCCTCGGGGTGGGCGCCCTTTGGCCTCCACCCGTCTGCTCCCAGATGCTCAAAGCAGCATTTGCTGCACCCGAGGCTCCTGCGTCTCCCACCCGGCTCCCGACAGCAGTGCTGCCCTGCAACAGAAAGTCACCCACGGTCCCCTCTCGCTTTGGCATTTGCAGCAACGGAAAGATTTTCCTCTTTTAGAGTGGAGAAACTTTTCTAGAAAAAGAAGCCTAGGAAGCGACTCTCCAAAGGAAGTTTAAAGTTGACGCGAAGAGACAGTAAATATGAACCAGGCGTCCGCTGGTCAACGGGGACGGTCCCTTCTACCCACCACCGACATGCCACGCTCTCTCCTCCCGGAGCTCCCGTCCTACCGTTGCCAGGCATTTCCTCGAGGGACCCCACGTGACCCCTGGCGGGGCCGGTGCTGCCCCGCGGCCGGGGTTAACCCCAGAGCATTGTAAATTCCCATGCTCACACGCATGGCTGCTCCACCAGGCACTCGGCAGACCGTGAGGATTATGTTTTCTCAGGCCCGGCTCCCCCCTCGCCCCTCCCACCTTCCCTCTCTCTCCACCTCGCTCCCCCACAGTTCCCTGATAACCGACTGCATTCCCAGCTGGCGGGTCAGGGCATCTCCGCAATTCCTAAAGCAAACATCCTCAGCCGTCGCCTCCCCCAGCACGGCCCCGGGAACCAGCGGTCCAGCTGCACGGGGTCGCTCCATGAAAGCCAGACTTCCCGGAGCGCACCCCTGAGAACCTGGGAGGCGCATGGCCCCGCCCCACTTCGCCTGCAAGGCCTGGTCTGGGGCCGGAGCTGGGCGTTTGTTTCCAGGCTCTTCTCAGCAGCCACGTTTTCCTCCCGCTGGTGGAGCTGGGAGCCCAGCGAGGCCTTTCTAACAAATGCGACAGACATGCCGGGCGCGGTGGCTCACGCCTGTCATCCTAGCACTCTGGGAGGCCGAGGCAGGCAGGTCGCTCAAGGTCAGGAGTTCGAAACCAGCCTGAGCAAGAGCGAGACCCCGTCTCTACTACAATAGAAAGAAATTAATTGGCCAACTAAAATCTATAGAAAAAATTAGCCGGGCGTGGGGGCACATGCCTGTAGTCCCAGCTACTCGGGAGGCTGAGGCAGGAGGATCGCTTGAGCCCAGGAGTTGAGGTTGCTGTGAGCTAGGCTGATGCCACGGCACTCTAGCCTGGGCAACAGAGGGAGACTCTGTCTCAAAAAGAAAAAGAAAACAAACCAACAACAAATGGGACACACAGCCCGTTTCTTAGGGACTTTCTCCCACCCTAGCATGACGACTTTTCTGATCGGCTAACAAGGAACACAGGAAGCATCGTGGCAGCATGTGTTTTCCTGTTGCAAAGTTTCCTCTGCAGATCCGGCAGCTGGAACACAGCTGTGAGCAGTTGTGCTGTCTTCCGGCTGCACCCTGGAGGGAGAGCTCAGGACTTCCCGCCTCTGAGAAACCGAGCCCCAGGTCCCAGTCGCTGTGCGGAAGCATCCCGCTGTGTATAGCACAGGTCCCCGGGGACGGAGGAGGGTCGCAAACCCGAGCTCCCCGGGTGTGAAAGGCCTTACGGGCAGGGTGGACCCACCTCTGCGTCCCAGGTGGCCCCCTGGCACCTGCCAGCTGGCGGCTGGAGTGGGACTGGACCGAGAACTTGGTTGGCCACCAGCCATGTGTGGTCACCCACGGTTTCCTTCCGTGGAAGCCACCACTGTCACCGGTCCTTCAGTGTCTTTGTCCTGTGCCCGGGGGAGCGGGCGAGACCGGCTGCCAGGCTGCTCACTGTCCCCACGGCCCAGTCCCCCTCCCCCACAGCCGCCCCCACACTCTGTCCCACCCTTGCCAGGGACCAGCTCGCCCGCGTCCAGGCCTATCCTGCGTCTCTCCCGGTCGCTGTGCTCTCAGGTCTGACCTGCACCTCGAGTCTGAAGGTGCCCGGAGGGAGGACCCGTCCGTCCTCCCCAGCCCACCTGCCCACTCACACCCCTGGCTCCACCGGCATTTAACAAGCACCTTTGGGACCCTTCCACGCGGCAGTCTTGGCTGAGGCTCGGGGCTTCAGAAATGACCGGCTGACTCAGGAGACCCAGCTGAGTGGAGGCGGCGGAGCAGGAAGGAAAAGGAAAAACGATCAGAACACGGCAGAAGAAATGGAAGTATGAGTCTCTCATTCACACAGATAAACCAAATCCGTGCCGTTTATCCCAGTACGTGGAATGAGCTCACAAGCAAGGACTACAGAGCTGTTTCAGTAAGTCCTTATTTGCCAGTTTGAAGGTTCTATTGTCTCAAACCGTTCACACAGACAAACCCATTTAAGTCAATTCATTAAAAGCACAATGGAGGCCGGCACGGTGGCTCACGCCTGTAATCCCAGCACTCTGGGAGGCCGAGGCGGGTGGATCACTCAAGGTCAGGAGTTTGAGACCAGCCTGAGCAAGAGCGAGACCCCATCTCTACTAAAAATAGAAAGAAAATTAATTGGCCAACTAAAATATATAGAAAATATTAGCTGGGCATGGTGGCACTTGCCTGTAGTCCCAGCTACTCGGGAGGCTGAGGCAGGAGGATTGCTTGAGCCCAGGAGTTTGAGGTTGCTGTGAGCAAGGCTGACGCCACGGCACTCACTCTAGCCTGGGCAACAGAGTGAGACTCTGTCTCAAAAAAAAAAAACAAAAACAAAAACCACAGTGGACTCAAGTGAATAGGAACTGAATTTCTGCTCCACGATACTCTTAAATGTACCTTGTTCTACTGTGAAGTGTGGTTACATCCTGCACATAGAGCCCGACAGCATCTTTACCTGCGTCCCACCTGGTTCCCAGGGGGACCTGTGGCCTCCCGTCCGTACACACCTGTGGGCAACAGGGTACACGCTGGGTGCAGAACTTCTGTGTGGGTCAGCTCGGGGAAAACGCTAAAATCCAAAGGAAAAGCACCTTGTCCTAGATCAGAAGGAGCCTCCTTCACCTGCCCCTGCCCCCTGAGCTGTGCGAAGGTTCCGGGAGGGAGCCCTCAGTGCACGGCGGGGCAGTCGGGGTTGCGATGGCGACAGCCGCTGCATCATGAGCCCACACTCGGCCCCAGGTCCTGGCTGAGTCCCACCTTCCCCTGCAGGATGGCCTCACAGCCCACGTTTGGTGAGCACCTGGCTCCCGGGAACTAGAGGTGCAGTGTCCTGTGGGGCCGGCGTCTACCTCCTAACGGATCCCGGGTCTGCTCAAGGTGAGGTTTGAGAAACACTGATTTCCTGGTGAGGCAGCAGGGTCCCGAGCTCGGGCGGCCCCATCAGCCCCAGGGCGGAGAGTGGAAAACACTGGCACACCTAGCCTCACGAGGACCAGCCTCCCCCTGTCCTCCGGCCAGCAGGTGTGAGCAGGTGCCACCTTCCAGGCCCCGCCCAGCCTCGGAGGGCCCCAACCCTGCCGGCCCCTGATCTTGGACGTGCGGCTTCCCGAACCCGGAGGAAATGCATTCCCGTGGTTCATGCCGCCCAGTCCGTGGTGTTCTGGATGGCAGCTCTAGCTGACTACCGTGCACATCGGTTTAAATATTAACACCAAAGGCTGCAAGGACAGGTGACGCCCACTGTGAAGGGAGCCTGAGGCATGGAGAGGAGGGTGGGCAGGTCACCTGCAGCCCCACCTGGAGGTCCCTGCCTAGCAGCCCAGGGCAGGTGGCCAAGCCCTTCCTCACCAGAAAGAACCTCGCCCATTCTGTGTATGCCTATGTCCCCAGTCCGGGGGACGGTCCTGGCATCGTCCCTGCTGGCAGTCGGTGCTGTGAAGCTGGTGACCCCTCCCATCTCCGTGCCCTTCATGAGGCTCCAGAGAAAACCAGAACTCGAGGCCCAGGAGGAGAAAACCGCAGCAAACCAAGGCACCCGTGCCGGGACTGACGTCCAGCATTGCTCAGGCACGTGGCTGGATGTCTCCCGGGGGAGGGGGGTGTAGATCTGCCAGCTGCCCCTCCACGGGGAGCCCCAGCTCCCCTCCCACCTGCTTCCTACGCCTGCAGACAGAAACCTGACCCAGGGACGCAGAAGGAATTCCAGAGGACTCTCCGGGGGGTGCCTGGCGGAGCAGACAGAAGGTGTCGGCCCCACAGCAGGTGCCCAGGGGTCCCACTCAGGCGCCCCATGGGGACCGTGTCAGCCCATCAGCCCGAAGTCAGCAGCACGGCTCAGAAGAGCCCCTGGGAGGGGCCCCCACCACGGCCACCCAAGACCAGGCGGCAGCCCCGGCTCAGGGGGGAGCATTGGGAAGACCCACGTTCCGGGAAGGCCGTGACGTGCCGACCCTGTCCCCGGGAGTGGCCCCTACAGGACTGGCCAGGACTCATGGCCACACGCCGTCAAGGTGAACCAACCCCTAAACTGTGGATGCGATCATTGGACCAGGCTCGTAAGCCCGGGTGGACCCAGGAACAAAAGGCCTCAGGGTAGTGACACCAGCCTCTGTCTGGGGGGACCCGACTGAGCCCCAATGGGGGGCTGAGCGCCAGGCGGGGGTACCTGAATTTCGAGCAGTAACTGAATCTCTGCTCCTCGACACTCTTGAATTTACCTTGTTCTACTGTGAAGTGTGGTTAGATCCTGTACATACAGCCCGACAGCATCTTTACCTGAGTCCCATCTGGTTCCTACAGGGACCAGCGGCCTCCCGTCCGTACACACCCGTGGGAGACAGGATCCGTGCTGGGTGTAGAACAACATGTGGCTCAACTTAGGGAAAACGCTAAAATCCAAAGGAAAAGCACCTTGTCCTAGACCAGAGGGAGCCTCCCTGGCCTGCCTCCGCCCCCTGAGCTGTGGGAAGGTTCCAGGAGGGAACCCTCAGAGCACCGTGCGTGGTTGGGGTTGCAATGGCGACAGCGGCCACCTCGCCGTGTCCTGAGCCCATGCTCTGCCCGGGGCCTGGCCGCGTCCTGCCTTCCCCTGCAGGACAGCCTCGCAGGTCCCTGCCTCAGGGAATCCCCTCCCCACACCAGCCCGGCCCCCGCGCTCGGCCCTGGGCGGCCTCTCTCGGAGCGTCTGCCCTGCCCCGGGTTGCTCCGTGAGCGGCTCCGGTTAAGCAGCTGCACCTCTGCGGGGAGACCGTGGAGGCGCGTCGGGATCTTGAACGAGGGGAGCCCAGAGGCCCGTGAGAAACACGCTTTCCTCTCCAACAAGGGCTCCTTGAGAATGCGCCGCATTCCAGACTCTGCAAGGAGAGCCAGAGACTCGGGAGAACAATGCAGACTCTCTTCTTGGAGCACAGACTCCAGACAAAAGCACAGACAAAAACGATTTGTGGCAATTTTCTCCCTTTTCTTGCTCTTGGTAAGAATCTGTTTGCCGTCTCACGGGCAGCAATTTGCCCGTCTGAACACTCGTGTTTCTCAGCCCATCTGCAGACGGGAGTGGCCGGAGCCGCAGTCTGGCCAGAGAGAGGTGGGTGGGGGCTTGGGGGTGAGATTTTTATGGAATTTCTTAAAAGGCAGGATGAACCTAACTGGCAGCACCATTTGCTCTGGGCTCTGTCACTTCCTGCTGCTTGAAGCTAATGCACAATGTCAGGAGCCCTGCAGCCTCCCTGAGGACATGAGGACACGTACCGTGTTTCCCCGAAAATAAGACAGGGTCTTAAATTTATTTTTCCTCAAGAAGACACCCTAGGGCTTATTTTCAGGGAATGTGTTATTTTTTTTGAGAACGGTACAACAATCTACATTTATTCAAATATAGTGACGTCGTCTTCTTCTGGAACATCATCATAACTCTCCAAACCCCGAATTCCATCCTGAATTTCTTGCGACTCTATTTCCTTTAGAACCATTGGCCCCGATCTCTCACGTCGAGCCATAGAGCTCTCATGGGGCAGATGGGAAGGGCTGCTCGTCTTCTTTCCCGCTCCGCGACGACATGCATGGGTTGTGCAGATGCGCTGCGCAGCCACGTCTGTCACTAAGGCTTATTTTCGGGGTGGGGCTTCTATTGCGCACATGCTTAGAAATCCTGCCAGGGCTTATTTTATGTGGAGCTCTTATTTTCGGGGAAACACAGTATCAGGACACGTGGGAGGACACGGGCCACGCCAGCCCGGAGCCCCGACCTCCAGGCCTCCCAGCCGATGGGAGAAAGCTCACCGCGGCCTCTCTGTGTGACTCTGGCTCCGGCGTTCCATTGCAGCAACCCACCCTTACCTGGGAGAGCAGCGGCCGGACACGAGCCCCCACGCGGCACAAGCAGGACGATGGGGAGGGCGAACTCAGCCTGGCGGCAGTGCTGCAGAGGAGACTTCTGGGAGACGGAGCCGCAGCAGGTGGAGGCACTTTGGACGGGAAGGTGGGAGAGGTGCAGTGGAGGAAGCCTCGCCAGCGGGGTGTGGGAGGGTCCAGCCCACACACCCGCCTTCCGGGCAGAGGCTCGGCAAACTGCAGGCCTGGAGTGGGGCGGTGGCAGCGGGTCCTGCAGAGGGACCTGGGGGAGGCCGTGGGGTGACACCGGGTGGGGGGGCTCGGGACAGCTGGGGAAGGAAGCAGAACCCCACAAGGAAAGATTTCAGATTTTATTATTGAAGCCGTTAGAGAGCGCTAAGGGAAAATAAGATAATCCAGGGTTCTCCCCAAACACGGCGGACGTGTTGCCCAGGTAACTGCGGAGTTGTCCTGTGCAGTGTGGGGAGCTCGGCCCCGCCCCCGGCCTGCACCCCACGAAGCCGGGACCCCCACGGGTGTCACAACCACAGACGGACCCAGGCAGCTCACGCTCCCCTGGCCCCAGGTGTGGTCCGTGCGGGGGGAGTGTGGGCGCCCTGGCTCAGGGAGGCGGGACCAGGCAGGGGGTGCCGGACAGGGGGGCGGGGAGAGGCCCCCCAAGATGCATTTCGGGGAAGCCTCAATGTGAAGTGAGTTCTGCGGCGCTTAAGGGGGCAAGTGAACCAGAGGAGCCGCAAGGGTCCAAGGTCACCTGGTCCCCGGCAAAGCCGTGTGTCCCCAGGGGCACTTCCCCTCCCCCATACACAGGGCCCTGGGGTCTGCAGAGGCCACGCGAGTGGGCGGGCTGGAGGGTGTGGTCGGGGCCAGGCTGCACTGGCTCTGCCTCTGCGGGAAGAAGCAGGCACTTGGGGGCCCAGCTCCGCCCGGCATGGGGGACGTTGCGCGGTGACCGCTGTGAGCTGCATCTGTCTCCTACAGCAGACGCCCAACTTGCACCTCCGCATGGACCCTGCATCCTGGGAGGGGAGCACGGAGACAGCAGGAGCGAAACCGAGGCATTCACAGTGGGCACGAGGGACCGGAGGTGCTGACCAGACGTTCGGGGTGTCGGGGAGCAGGTGGGCCTGGGCAGGGGGAGGGGTCTGGCTGGAGAAATGCTCTGGGCGTAGGTGGCTTTGCTGAGCTCACCGGAGCGTCACCGTCACCCCAGGTACCCCCCACTGCAAGGAGGAAAGTGCAGCCTTGGCCACACCACGGGGAGCCGGTCCCGCCAGCCTGGCCGTTCTCCGCTGCGCTGGCCGGCGTCTGGCCGCCGGAGCTGCGGGAGGTGCAGGTGACGTCGTGGAGGCTGAGGGTCAGCTGGGCTGTCCGTGCAAACCCGCAGCTCAGCCAGCGGCCTGCCGCCCTGCCCGAGGTTGGGAAGCAGCATCCGGGCCGGTTCCCAGCAGCTCCTCGGTCCCAGCTGGCGGAAGAAATTCCTGCTGTCTTGTGACAGATGAGTGTTCTCAGGGCTGGGGACAATATTGCCCAGAATCGTACAAGGGGCAGGAAACTCCAATGCTGGGACGTCCAAGAGCCCCGGAAACACCAGCCCAGTGGCCCTAGCGATTAACCCAAGCGTGACCGGCCTCGGCAGCTGACAACGCCAGGAACACTCCCAGGATCTCGGGCGTGAGGCGCACCGGCCCCAAACAGAACCAGCTGACCACCCGGCCACCATGCTGGAAGGTTCTGGAAGACCAGGATAGCCCAGACATGTCACTCAGGTTTAGGGACAGGGCATGTCACCAGTGTTTGTCCATCAAAGAAACACACACCTGCCATCTAATTGCAGAACGTTCTAGTCACCCTGGAAAGAAACCCTTTGCCCACCAGCTCCACTCCCATCCCCCAACTCATCCCCCAGCAACATCTCTGTGGGTTCGGCTCTCCTGGACAGTCCATACGTGTGCAGTCACACCACGCGTGGTCTTCGGGGACTGGCTTTGTACTCTGAGCACGATGTTCTCAGGAGTCACCCATGTAGCTGCATGTGTCGGTGTGGAGCGATGTTCCAGCACTCGGGAGTCCCACGTTCTGTTCGTCCATTCACGGGATGACTTGGTTTGTGGGGCGTCTGCCCTCCAGCTGCTGTGACATGCTGCTCCAAACACGTGTGCACGAGTCCCGCGAAGACGCACGTCTTTGTGTGTCTGGGAGAGGCACTGCTGGCCACACGTAGCTGGGTTTAAGCTTTTCAGGAACTGCCTGTTTTCTGCCATGGCTGCACCGTTTTACATTCCCACTGGCAAGGAACGAGGGTTCCAGTTTTTCTACATCCTCACCATTTTGACTTTTTTTTTTTTTTTTTTTTTTTGAGACAGAGTCTCGCTTTGTTGCCCAGGCTAGAGTGAGTGCCGTGGCGTCAGCCTAGCTCACAGCAACCTCAAACTCCTGGGCTCAAGCAATCCTGCTGCCTCAGCCTCCCGAGAAGCTGGGACTACAGGCATGAGCCACCATGCCCGGCTAATTTTTTTTTTATATATTAGTTGGCCAATTAATTTCTTTCTATTTTTATAGTAGAGACGGGGTCTCGCTCAGGCTGGTTTTGAACTCCTGACCTTGAGCAATCCGCCCGCCTCGGCC